>JAGFNQ010002126.1:386214-490575 GCA_024364735.1 Boesenbergia rotunda
GGATTGGGAGTAGCTTGAGAAGGTAGTTGGCTTGATCCTTGAGCTTGAATTTGATTCATCCCACTAGCCAATTGTCCAATTTGCCTTTCGATGTTTTGTATGGCGGGATCATTTCTTTGTTGTTATAAAAGTTGTTGAAACATCTCTTCTATCCTTTGTTGTTGCACATTTCCCCCACTAGAACCTCCATAGCCTCCTTGGTTAGCATAGGACTTTGATTGACCTTGAAATGATGAGGTAGGCTGCTGAAAAGTATTACCCTGCTGTGAGTGTTGGAATTGGGGCTATTGGGGTTGATTGTAGGGCTGAAATGGTTGATAATTCGGCTGGAATGATGATTGAACTTGCTGAGAATTATAGCCCTGAAAATTCTGATTTTGAAGTGGAAATGGTTGTGGTGAAGATTGAAACTGAGTGGGCTGAAAACCTTGATTTTGTGGCTGAAAGTTCTAATTTAAAGGCTGAAAACCTTGCTGTGGTTGTTGGAATTGTTGCTGTAAGGGTTGATATTGTTGCTGAAAATTCAAATTCCCTTGGAAACTTTGTTGATTCCCTTGAAAAGGTTGCTGGAATTGCTGGAATGTTGGCTGAAATGGCTGAATTTGGGGTTGCCCTTGCTGATTTTGCTGGAAATTTGGTTGGGGCTGATTGTAGGGTTGTTGTGATGGGTTTTGTTGGTAGAAAGAATTGTCATACTTCAGATTTGGATGATCCCTCCAACCAGGGTTATAAGTAGAGGAATAGGGGTTATTCCTGGCTTGAAATTGTCCCCTAACCAACGCCGCTATTGTCTCATCTTGTTGGAGGTTGGGACATGAATCTGAATTATGTTCCTGGCTAGAGCAAATACCACATACCCTCATCACTTGGCTTGATTGTGGAGACATCGAAAAATTGGGATTTTGGCTTACATTATTAAGAGTCATTTGTTTCACCAATGATGTGAGCTCTACCAGAGAATTCCTAATTTCCCTTTGTTCATTAGAAGCCACCTGGACCTCATTCACTCCTCTGGTGGACAATGCTCGGCTTCCAAACTGCTATGAGTTCTCTGCCATGTTCGAAATCAGCTCCCTAGCTTGATCTGGTGTTTTGTTAACCAGGGCTCCTCCAGCTGCAACATCTATCATGATCCTATCCATCTGCAATAAACCCTCGTAGAAATACTGAATGAGGAGCTGCTCACTGATCTGGTGCTGTGGGCAACTAGAGCATAGCTTGTTAAATCTCTCCCAGTAGTCATAAAGAGTCTCCCCCACCACTTGCTGTATGCCACATATGCTCTTTCTGATGATTGCAGTTCTGGAGGCTGGGAAGTATTTTTCTAGAAATGCCTTCTTCATGGAAATCCAGCTAGACACGTGCCCAGTAGATAAATAGTAGAACCAATCCTTTGCTGCTCCAGTCAGGGAAAATGGGAATGCCCTCAGCTTAATATCTTCTTCTGAAATCCCCTGAGGCTTCATGGTGGAGCAGACTACGTGAAATTCATGCAGATGTCTGTTTGGATCTTCTCCAGATAATCCTTGAAATTTAGGCAACAAGTGGATGAGTCCTTATCTAAGCTCAAAATCGCCAGTCAGCTCTGGATAAGCAATGCTGGAGTACTGAAAGGTATCATCTGGTGCTGTAAGTTCTTTCATGGTCGTCTGGTGGTCTGCCATGATAATGCATGAATGAGTAGGAATAGTCTGAAGAGGAGGAATATCAATAGCCTCGGAAATTATGCCTTGGTTCCTCCTTGCTCTGAAAGTTCTCTCAATTTCAGGGTCAAATTCCTCGAGATCACCACCTGCTGACTTGGTCATAAAATAAACAAATCGCAGCAAATATGTATGGAAAAATAAAACAGATAAAATAGATCACAAGATATAGCAGTAAGCACGTAAGCAAAAATCAAACAAACTCAACTAGTTGTTTCCCCGGCAACGACGCCAAAAATTTGATGCTCCCCAAAAATAGATGTCATGAATATGGGTCTCAAATTTAGATATTTCAACTGCTGGAAACCCTAGCTCACAATTTAAATGTAGTAAAGGGGCCACAGGTCGTATTTTTCCTAGGGCCAGTTCAGGATGTTTGGTTCAAGCTTGAATTTATGTGTCGTCAAATATTTTTGGGTTTCAAATAAGATTTGGGTTTTGTTTGCAATCAGGAATGAAATCACAGTGAAAAGGAAAGAAACTTAACTAGACGAATTTAAACTAGGTAATTACAACTAATGAACTCAACCAATGGGGAACTTAATCAACCAATGCAAATTAACCGAATTTGGAGAACAAATCTGAAATCAAATGCAATAGTACACTACAAGTTGTGTTCAACTTCAGTTGAATTAAAATTCAGAACAAATCGCATGCAAGCAAACTATACACCAATCCATACTGAATTTTTACTTGATACAAACTTGCAGCAATGATAACTGATGTGCCGAAAGGGAAACTGAAATGCAGAAGCAAACCGAATGAGACACAAACTGATATCAATCAGTTTGTTGGAGTTTCATTTGATACAAAGTTCAGAAGCTGTGAAACTAATACACAGCAAGGAAACTGATCAATTCAGAAACTAATACACTGAATGCAGGAATGAATGAAGAAACTCAGAAATGAATGCAGAAATTCAGACTCAAACCGAAGGTGAAGCAAGCTAAAATCAAATGCACAAGGCTAATGTTCAGAAAAGATTCAGAAAAATTAATTTTTCACTTGATACGAAATTCAGAAACTCTAAACTGATACTCAGCAATTAAACTGATCGATTCAACTACAAACGGAATGCAGAATTGAATGCAGAAATTCAGAAGCAAACCGAGTGCAGAAACAAACAAAGCAAGTTGCAAAAGTCACAAACTAATACTCAGAAAAGACTCAGAAAACTGATGTTCACTGATACACAATTCAGAAACTATAACTGATATTTGCAGAAATGAAGCTGATACGCAACAAATGAAACCGATACGCAAGCAAGCTGAGACCAAATGCATTAGCACACTAAACGTTGTATCTACTTTCAGGAATTAAAACTAGAAACAAGCTGAATTTGAAACAAACTGCAAAGTTCACAAAGAGCTAATGTTCACTTGATACAAAATTAGAACAGCAAACTGATACTTGCAGAAATGCAATTGAAACTTGCAGAAATGAAACTAGCGTTCAGAAATGAAATCCACAAAGAAAACTAAACATCGATCCCTTCCCTTGGTACAAGTCCTTCTTGTTGTCATACAAGAGTCAGCCACGAACCCCCTAGCTTGACAAATCGCTAGAATTTCCAACTCCGCGTTCAGTTTAGCTCAAACTTGCTTCCGGCTGATACATCCATCCGATCTCCTCAAACTCAATGTGTGGAATTGCGGTAATGACTTAGGAACGATCAGAGCAATCCAGAGAACCCTCCGACTTGCTTAGGTGGATGAAAAATGGCACACAACAAAGATCTGATCAGTCGAATGGCTGAGCTAGTGAAACCCCCACTTAGCTCTGTTCAGTGACGAATTTGAGCTGAAAACCTCACGGAGAAGTAGTCCCAACGATCTAGAACTCAATTCAAGGTTGGAATTAATGTGGTCGCGCGATCAGATGAGGAAAAATGAAGAAGAAAAGGAAGAAACGCGAAGAACTCTCTAAGCTGCAGCGAAGACGCGACGACCGATCTGATCGGGGAAGAGACTGTTTTATTTGTTCGCATTGGACGGCTGAGATCTTCCTTGCTCCATCCAACGGCCGGATCTCCTCAGATTTGAAGCAAATCTTCCAGGTCTTGATCAAGGGTCAGGATCTGCCTCTCAGTAACTCGGATCTTCCATATTTGCAACGGATAGCTCAGATCTACCTGATCTTTGAATGGACGGTCTAGATCCTCTTGAGCTTAATCCAACGGCTGCATGATCTCTGATTTAGATGAAACCTTCAGATCTTTACCTAAGTGCTTGATTAGCTTTACCCTAGCTCGGATTGCATCAAAAGTTTGCAGATGGCTCAGATCTAGCCGTTTTTGAATCGGATGACTCATATTAGTCTGATGCTTGATCACTCGATCCGGGTCCAATTCTGACTCAAGTTTGACCCAGCATGACCTAGGTCCACGATCCTTCCAAGCCTATAAAAGTAGATTCACAATTTAGTGCCAAAATATTTCAAATGTATAAAGATTTACAATAAAGCCCAAAATAGAATTAATTCATAGAACCCAGGATAAATTCAAGATTAAACAAGTAAAATATGGGTCAAACATGGATTTTAGAACCTGAAATGATCAACAAAATAGTACTTATCAATACTGCTCGCGATCAATCCCTACCGTGTACGAGCAATGCGGGAATAAACAAGATATCTCACGAAGGTATGCTACAAGTAACCAACGAAGATATACAAAACAAGTAAGATATAGAAATTACTACTAGCATAACCAACCATGTATATATATTTGTGACAATATCTAAAGAATAGATAAGTCAAGGGTACCCGCCTCCGATATAGTAATCCGAAAGCGACGAGAACCTCCCGGCCAAAATAATATCCGCAACGCAAATAGTCGCGTCAACGTCCTGTATCAAAGGACAATAATTATTTAGCTAAAATCACATATGATACTTACTTAAATAAACTATCATAATTAATTCATGACTAATCATAATTATTATAATCATCTTAATTAAATCAGTATTTGTAACCAATATAAACCGATCCAAGCCACCGTCAAATCGATACCATCCCTAGATTTAAATCCATCTCCCATGGCTTCAGTCGAAAACCAAAAGTAGCTTACAACAAAGGAAATGGAGAATAAACCAAGATCGATCATAGAATTCAATTACAGCAGCCCACACAAAATCCACCTTTCACCCAAAACTCCTCCATGATACTCACGGAAAGAAGTGGAGCAACAAAACAAAAACAAACCTCATACCACAAATCCCACACAGAACTCAAGATCACACGAACAGATTTGATCAGAAGAATCGAACAACAAATACCTCTTTCTAAACCATCGAAATCCAAACTACCTACTGATCCAAAACTCTCCCACTTAGTACAATCAATTTGACAAACCAAACAGAGCATCACCAAATCAAATGTAAAACTCAAGCAATAAATCCGACAAAGAAACCCAATGAATTCAAGATCTACAATCTCAAACACAGTTCAACACTCGAAATTCCAAAACTTAGAACAAATTCCAAACAGAGATGCCATCGATCAAGCCACATGCACTCCTCATGATAATTTTGAATCCATCTACAAAATCAATTCTTCACAGAATCAGATCTTAATTTCCTGCTCAGTGACCACCAAGCTGCTGCTCCAATTCGGCGATCACTGCAACAGAGCAACAATCCACAACACCCGATCCAAATCAAGGTTGGCCAAGAAAACCCCTAGATCAACAAGATTCAGTCTCAGGACCAAATCAAATCATGATCTACCGAGAGGATCAGGGATGAGACTCAGAGATCAGAAGCTAGGTTAAGAGCACATGACTCACCTTCTTGTGAATCCGGCAGTGGCGTGATCGTCAACAGCCCATGGGGACAACGACGCCCCCAAATCATCCCCAATCTCGCC
This sequence comes from Boesenbergia rotunda, assembly GCA_024364735.1. Classification (NCBI taxonomy): domain Eukaryota; kingdom Viridiplantae; phylum Streptophyta; class Magnoliopsida; order Zingiberales; family Zingiberaceae; genus Boesenbergia; species Boesenbergia rotunda. The sequence continues at coordinate 391,782 of JAGFNQ010002126.1, forward strand.
TGCGCCTAGTGTGAAAGGAGACATGGAAAGGGCGGAGGTCGACCGACTCTCGGAGGTAGAGGAGAAGGCGTGGCTTCGTCTCACTCCCTCTCGTTCAGGAAGAAGGGTTTGTTGGCGACATCGGTGAGGAGAAGAAGAAAGACAAGGGGGAAGAAGAAATCGTGAACTCAGTTTCAGGATATGCCACAGGGGAGAAAGAAAAGGGCTTTAAGCGGCCGGTCTTTTACAAAAAAACCCTCCAATTTTAGCAAATTCAATCAACACCCCTAAGATTAGGTTTATTAGCATTTAGGCCCTCTAATTCTTCATATTTTAATATTTTCCCCTACTAATAAAAATTTGATCCCCAAATTTTGCTATCTAGATGTGTCAGGTACGATCATACAAGTATAGAATACTAAACAAAAAGATATGTAGTATAAATACTAAATGAAATAACTCACATGTTCCTCAAGCAAATAAGTGGGGGTAGCAAGCTTTGATCATATTCTCGAGCTCCCAGCTCGCCTTCGTATCAGAATGATGCTGTCATCCGACTTTAGCTAGCTAGATTGTCTTGTTCCGCAGCTGACATTCCCTGTGCTCCAAAATCCGCACCAAAATCTCATCGTTGGTCACGTCAGGCTGAAGCGAAACCGATACCTCTGACAGAATATGCGCTAGGTCAACCATGTATCTCCTCATCATAGAAATATGGAATACATCATGCACACTGGTCAAGGAAGGAGGAAGTGCCAATCGGTAAGCTACGACTCCGATTCTCTCCAAAATCAAGAAGGGTTCAATGTACCGCCGAGCTAGCTTACCTCTGAGGCCAAACCTCTTTATTGGTGCAATCGACCCAACTTGGATCGGTTAGATCATGAGTTTTGATGTGTGTGTCAATATGATTAAGTTAAGTTTTCATGTTGATTTGATGTGTGTGTTTGAGTCTGTATAACTTGGTGAATCACACATGAGGAATAACGGAGTAAAGCATATAAGGGACGAGAGCCGAAGGAAGATGACTTCAAAGGGCAAGCCGAGGAAGTAGACTTCAAAGGCATACGCGAAGGATGGCATGGAGACAAGCTGTGGGCTTGTGTGCATCCGAGGGACGAGAGCCGAAGGAAGAGAACTTCAAGGGGCAAGCCAAGGAAGCGGACTTCAAGGCATACACAAAGGATAAACTTCAGAAAGGTTAAGAGTGAACTTGTAAGCAGGGCAGTCGACTGGCAAGGGAAGCAGTCGACTGGCACTACCGGGAGTGTACTATAGCAGTCGACTGGTATAGGAACTAGTCGACTGATCAAGGTCGAACAGTAAGTAGCAGTCGACTGATCTGGGGAGCAGTCGACTGGTCTATTCGAAATCCAACCGTTAGACTAGCCGTTGGCTGGACACCAGTCGACTAGCCCTGGGGGCAGTCGACTGGTGTCAGGGCTGAGCTGTTTGATTAATAGCTCTCTCCTCTATTTAAAGAGGTGCTTGAGACTTGATATAGATTAGCTATTCATTGTGAAATCTTTGCTCAAGGGTTCAAGTTCTCAAGCATCAAATCTTTCGTCTTCCTCCTAAACCCTAGCTTACATCTTGTAAGGAGGAAGAGGCTTTGTGAGAGGTTGTTCTCCACTGAGAAGGAGAAAGCTTTAGCCGGAGATAGCTGGGGAGTGATCCACTGAAGGATCAAGGGTTCGTTCACCTCAAGGACACGCCGTGGAGTATGAGCAAGCAATCTTCGAACCACGTAAACGGCACATTGTTAGCATTGTTCTAATTGATTGTTTAAGTTTCCGCTTGCGTTAATAATTGTAGGAAGAAAGCTATTCACCCCCCTCTAGCCGGTACATCGATCCCTAACAAGTGGTATCAGAGCAAGGTCGCCTTCAACGGACTAACCGTCAAGAAGAGCATATTCATTAAAATGGTCGGCTCGCACATCCAACCGCCAAAATTCAAACGAGAATTCGCTTGGTGGAAAAAGAAGATAGAGGTATTTTTCAATACCAATTTTGATATTATGTTGATTATGGAAAATAATTTTTAAGTGTCTATGGATCAAGAGAATAAACTACCTGAGACGATAAGATAGAGCAAGAAGCAAAGAGATGACTATCTAGCAAATTCAAAAGTCTTGCATCATCTATTAAGTGTGCTTCCTCAACAAGAAGTAACAAGAATTGGGAGTTACTCAAGTGTCGAGGATTTGTGGGATAAGTTAGTAGAGTTTCATGAAGGCATTTCAGAGGTAAAATTGGCAAAAAGAGACCTTCTCCGATCTCAACTCAACAACATCAAGTCTGATAAAGGGGAGAAGGTATCAAATTTGCATTCTAGAATTAAAGAAATTCTTAATAGACTAACAAGTGTAGGTGAGCAATTTTCCAACCGAGACATATTGATGAAAGCCATCAATGTTTTTCCAAGAACATCAAATTGGAGCTCAATGGTGGACTCATACTACATATCCAAGGGTCTAGAAAAAACTTCTCTAGAGGAATTCTTCTCAACCATGGAGCTCCATGAATCTCGGATTGGAGGAGAATTGAAGAAGTCTACAAACCAAAAAGTATAGCCCTTGTGGCAAACAAGGGAAAAGGTAAAAAGAAGAAGGCTCCCTCATCCGACTCGGAAGAATCAAGTGCATCCATGGATAGTGATGTGGAAGCTTATATGGCAAGCAAAATGAGGAAAGCCTTTAACATTTTTCCACTAACAAATCTTATGATAGGAAAAGTTCAAGGAGCAAAAGTAGAACAAGGAAGATCATATATTATAATTGTCAAGGAGAAGGGCATATGAGAGATAAGTGTCCACTTTTAAAGAAAAAGGAAGAAGAAAGAAGAGAAGAAGAAAATAAAAGAAAAGGGAAAAAAGGTCCAAAATCTAAAAGCAACATGGCATGAGTCATCTTCATTGGAAGAGGAGCATCATATGTCCCATTTTGCTTTAATTAGAATTGAAGATATAGTCTCCACATCATCTAAAATTGACGAAGGGAAGAGCTCAAGTGAAGATGAAGGGAGCTCAAGTGAAGGGGGAGGCTCAATTTCGGATTCGGACATCTCGGTAAATGAGGTATATAATCTACCCACTACCACTTTAGTTAAGATAATTTCTAGTACTAATGATGACTTGGTTAAAGCTAAGAAGGAAATCAAATGTTTGAAAAATGAAATTTTCATGCTAAATGAAAAATTAGAATCAATGAAAATTAAGGATAATATGCATGCTTCTTCTTCTTCTTCTTCTTCTTCTATTTTAAATGGTTCATGCTTAGAAGAAGAAAATAGGGAATTAAGAGAAAAGATAGATAATCTTACTAAAGCCCTTAGAAAATTTAAAATTGGCTCAAAAATCCTAGACATGATCATTGAGAGCCAAAGGGCAAGTTTCAAGAAAGAGGGATAAAGTTTTGAAAAATTTAGCAATGAATAATCCTATCATTGCCTACTTGCAAAAGGACAATCTAAGCCAAAACCCCTAGATAGGAAGTGGATCCCTAAAGAGTACTTGGTCAACCCAATTAGAAAACATTTCTATTGGGTACCAAAGTCAATCCTCAAGGGTTAGAGGATTTAGGTTAAGTCAACCATATTGTTAAAATTTTAAATTTTTGAAAAATGGTTGACTTGAGACCTTGAGGGGGAGCACTTAGCCCAAAATAGAAATTCATGATAAAATGGGATAAATAGGGATTATCTTTAGAACATCTCATAATGAATTGACTTATGTTTGTATTTGTGCATATGAGATGATAGGATGATACTCATAATTCACATATGCTTGTGGCATTTTCGTGATTATGAATTGTATCACTTTAGTGATAATAGACTAACTATGGGGAAAGCAAATGTTTAATTAATGGACATCTTACCCATAGATCATAGTTGGACATTTCAAATATTTTAAAAATAATTCTGTGTTTTATTTGCTATGACATAGATTTGAAAAACACAAAGGTTCAAAACTAGGACTTGATATTGATACAAAGTTGAAGATTTTTCAAAGCTTTTGAGTTTTGGTCAAAAAGTCAAGCATATTTGGATTTTTCATAAACATATATTTTTTATTGTTAGAAAATATCATAAGAAATATGTTTATAAAATTTCATAATTTTTTGAAATTTTTTATGCATTTCTGAAATTCAGCTCAAAAGGCTGAAATTCAAATCAGAAATGTATCAGTCGACTGGTAGCAAGAGTCAGTCGACTGATCATACTATTTCTTGGAAGAAAGGGTAGTTTCAATCAGACCAGTCGACTAGTAACTGACTCAGTCGACTGGTACATAAGTTTTTTGATTTCTATGTATTTTTAGTATGTGAAACTTTGTCTTTCTTTGATACCATAGGTTAATATTAATTGGGACAATCTTTTTGATGGTGTCAAAAGGGGAGAATTGAATGGTTTAAGTTAGAATTTAACTTATTTCTTCATGTTTGTGTAATAGTTGAAAATCATATGATAAGACATAAGTTATGGGGGAGGATGCATGTTTATGTCTTAATATACTATGCTTCTAATTTTAAATTGCTATTCTTGTACCTAACTTAAACATATTGTCACACATCAAAAAGAGGGAGATTGTTAGTGCAATCGACCCAAGTTTGATCGGTTTGATCATGGGTTTTGATGTGTGTGTCAATATGATTAAGTTAGGTCTTCATGTTGATTTGATATGTGTGTTTGAGTCTGCAGGACTTGGTGAACCACACATGAGGAATAACGGAGTAAAGCATTTGAGGGACGAGAGCCGAAGGAAGAGGACTTCAAAGGGCGAGCCGAGGAGGTAGACTTCAAAGGCATACAGGAAGGATGACATGGAAACAAGATGTAGGCTTCTGTGCATCCGAGGGACGAGAGCCGAAGGAAGAGAACATTAAGGGTCAAGCCAAGGAAGTGGACTTCAAGGCATACACGAAGAATAAACTCTGGAAAGGTTGAGAGTGAACTTATAAGCAGGCAATCGACTAGCAAGGGAAGCAGTCGACTGGCACTGCCGAGAGTGTAATGTAGCAGTCAACTGGTATAGGAACCAGTCGACTGGTCTTTCTGTAAGGTTGAGCAGTAAGTAGCAGTCGACTGGTCTGTTCGAAATCCAGCCGTTAGACTAGCCGTTGGCTGGACACTAGTCGACTAGCCCTGGGGGCAGTCGACTGGTATCGGTGCTAAGCTGTTTGATTAACAACTCTCTTCTCTATTTAAAGAGGAGCTTGAGACTTGAGATAGGTTAGCTATTAATTAATAGCTCTCTCCTCTATTTACGGTAAGTTCAAATTGATCATGGATTGATCGTGAGTAGTACCTTGTATGTGTTCTGCTAAATTATTTCTAGATAAGCATTTATGACCTAGACATGTATATATTTTAGATTCTAGTTAAATATTTCTATTGGATGTTGCATGTGTTTACTGTTATGCACCATGCTTGCACCTTTGCATAGCTAGGAAGATTATCCTGGCTGGATACTTTTGGCCAACATTGCAAGCAGATGTCGTCAAGTTCGTCGCTGGATGCGAGGCCTGTCAAAAGCATCAGCATATCACTCATTACCCCATGGAACTACTTTGAGCCTCCAAAGTCTCCTGCCCATTCGATCAGTGGGGAATGGGCATTGTGGGTCCCTTTCCAATCGGACCCAGCAGAGGAAGTTCCTGTTGGTGCTCGTAGACTATTTCTCAATGTGGGTAGAAGTTGAACCTCTCGCTCACATCACGGAGGCTGTCGTGATGAAGATCCTATGGAGGGATATAGTCTGCAGGTATGACATTTCTTATAAGTTGGTATTGGACAATGACAGACAATTCCCAGGATGCAAGCTTAAAGAGTGGTGTGAGGAACTGAGGATTCACCAAGCCTTCACTTCAGTCGCGTATCCACAAGGTAATGGCCAGGCAGAAGTGGTCAACCGAGAGATAATCTGGGGACTCAAGATAAAGTTGGACCACATCGGAGGCAGCTGGGTGGAAGAGCTCCCAAGCATTTTATGGCCATATCGTACCACTCCCAGAGAAGGAACAGGCCAAAGTCCCTTCAACTTGGTGTATGGAGAGGAAGCGGTAATTCCGGTGGAGATAGGCAATGAATCTGTCCAGCGACGACATTACAACAAGGAAGACAATGACCAAGAATGGCTAATCGACCCGGATCTGGTTAGAGAAGTATGAGACAAGGGTGCTACTCGACTAGTTGCATATAGGCAGTGTATGCAGCAAGCATACAATCGCCAAGTAATTACTCGGGTTTTTCAAGTCGGAGACAAAGTCTGGAAGAGAATCAAGCCAGTCGACGATCCTGGAAAGCTCGAGCCACAGTGGAGCGGACCCTACACCATCATCAAAAAGCTTAGCGGAGGTAGCTATTATCTACAAGACGACAAGGGCAAAAAGCTTGATAGGTCATGACATACAAATCATCTCCAACCATATCATACTCGGTGAGTCTTGTGAGATACCATATGTACTTGTTTGTGTATTTTCACTGCTTTGTAGTTTCAATAATGAATAAACAAGATGTCTCGACAAGACCCAACGCAATTGCTTTAAGCTCCTACCATCTCGTGGTGCTGCGGATGCCCAAGATGAGTAGGCCTGGTTGTGGTGTCAAGGATGCTCGACCAGGTGGAGCTTGTAAATCTCTACCGTCTCGTGGTGTCGAGGATGCCTGAGACGAGTAGACCTGGCCGAGGCGCCGAGGATGCCTGGCCAGGAACAGGTGAAGTGGTGCAGATGATGCCCGAGGTGGGGGGACCTGGTCGTGGTGCCGAGGATGCCCGACCAGGAGTAACCTAAATCTCTACCGTCTCATGGTGCCAAGGATGCCTAAGACGAGTAGACCTGGCCGAGGTGCCGAAGATGCCCGGCCAGGAACAGGTGAAGTCCTTTCCATCTCGTGGTGCTGAGGATGCCCGAGGCGTGGGGGGGGACCTGGTCGTGGTGTTGAGGATGCCCGACCAGGAGTAACCCAAATCTTTACTGTTTCGTGGTGCCGAGGATGCCTGAAACGAGTAGACTGGCAAAGGTGCCGAGGATGCCCGGCCAAGAACAGGTGAAGTCTCTTCCATCTCGTGGTGCCGAGGATGCCCAAGGTGGGGAGACCTGGTCGTGGTGTCGAGGATGCTCGATCAAGAGTAACCTAAATCTCTACCGTCTCGTGGTGTCGAGGATGTCCGAGACGAGTAGACCTAGTCGAGGCGCCGAGGATGCCCGGCCAAGAACAGGTGAAGTCTCTTCCATCTCGTGGTGCCGAGGATGCCCGAGGTGGGGGGACCTGGTCGTGGTGCTGAGGATGCTCAACTAGGAGTAACCTAAATCTCTACCGTCTCATGGTACTGAGGATGCCCGAGACGAGTAGACCTGGTCGAGGCGTCGAGGATGCCCGAGGGGGGGGGACTGGTCGTGGTGCCGAGGATGCCCGACCAGGAGTAACCTAAATCTCTACTATCTCGTGGTGCCGAGGATGCCCGAGACGTTCTTCCATCTCGTGGTGCCGAGGATGCCCGAGGTGGAGAGACTTGGTCGTGGTGCCGAGGATCCCCGACTAGGAGTAGCCTAAACCTCTACCGTCTCATGGTGCCGAGGATACTCGAGACGAGTAGACCTGGTCGAGGCGCCGAGGATGCCCGACTAGGAACAGGTGAAGTCTCTTCCATCTCGTGGTGCCGAAGATGCCCAAGGGGGGGGGGGGGGGGGGGGGACCTGGTCGTGGTGTCGAGGATACCTGACCAGGAGTAACCTCAATCTCTACCGTCTCATGGTGTCGAGGATGCTCGAGACATTCATCCATCTCGTGGTGCCGAGGATGCCCGAGGTGGGGGAACCTCGTCGTGGTGCTGAGGATGCCCAACTAGGAGTAGCCTAAACCTCTACCGTCCTATGGTGCCGAGGATGCCCGAGACGAGTAGACCTGGCCGAGGCGTCGAGGATGCCCGGCCATGAACAGGTGAAGTTTCCTCCTACCATCTCATGGTGTTGCGGATGCCTGAGATGAGTAGACATGGTCGTGTTGCCAAGGATATCTGACCAGGGGGTACTTAGCTTAAGCCTGGAGCTGAAGCCGCCGACATCAGAGATAGATTGGTCTGTCTAACATATTGAACGGGCCGAGTCCTGTCCTTGCCCGGACAGACCATTGGCCACACTGTGGGGTTGCATCCCTTCCCTGGCGTTAGGCCTAGCGGGTGTAAGGAGACCTATATGGGAGAAGAGGCAAGGAAGGATACACAGTAGTTCGGCAGCGAGACATTAATGACGAATGAATCTCACTTATTAGTGAAGGTTATGCTTGGAGGATATTCCATCGAGGACAAAAGACAAACATGGGAAGAAAGAGATACAGAAAACAAATACACTTCATTCAATTTGGAGTACATTTTACAAAGTAAAAGAATAAAAGAAAATGAAGTGGAAGACATATATATTATAGAAAAAGGCACACTCAGAGTACTCAAGACAAATTATACAAAAATATTTTATTCGAACTGGATGATTATATTTGGAGTACATCAAAAAAAAAGAAAGGAAAAGAAAGATAATATGTACAGGTAAAGAAGCAAAAGCAAGCAGGCTACAACTCCTTCTCCTCAGGCGGCAACTCATCCCAGGATTAGTTGACGTTGAGAAAGCCGAGGTCTGCGTCCGGCTTCAACACTCCTGCTCGTCGAATTTACTGGACTGCTCCGTTGAAACCCTGCTTCAACCGTCTCAACACTTGGCCACCCACGAGGTCCCCGAACTCATCCGATTGGAGGAATCGAGCCTTGAACGTCGCCTTAGCCTCCACCTACCAGGACTCCTCATCGGCCTTATGTGTCTTCAGTGCTTCCAAGGCCTCATCCCGGGCAGTCGTCAGCTCGCCTGCCTCCTTGGATAGCTGATCTAGGGCAACCTGGGCCTTCTCGAGCTGCTCTGCGGTTTCTCAGAGTTGTAGCTTGTCTTGCTCTGACTCTTCTTGTCGGACGCGAAGGTCCTCTGACAATTTAGCCTCCCGCTCCTCAGAGCACTTTATCCCCTGAGATAAGTGACTCACCTCGTCCGTGAGGGTCTTCGTCAACTCGGTTAGGAAGTGCTCCCGATGGCGAGAGCTGTGCAGAGCGGACTTGGAGGCCAACTGTAGGATCGGGTCGACCGGCTAGAGGGGGTGAATAGACGGTTTATGAAAAATAAGCACTAACACTCGTCTTTAAAAAGAAATAAACTTGGTTGCAACAGAATCGTTGCTTCCAAGGCAGTTGATGCTCAAACAGAAACTCCTTAAGGCGGAGAAGCCTTTACAGTTGTAGCACAGAGAAGGCTTAGAGAGAAAGAGAGTTTACAACTCAATGAATTGAATTTCTAAAGCAAATCTCTAAGTCTATTTATAGCCTAAGAGAATAAATCTGGATGGTTGATTGTTGATCACTTTTCTCTTGGTCGTTGATCCATGGATGTAATCTGGATGGTTGATCTTGGATGGGATTAAACTGCATCCATTGGATTTGATTAAAGGATAATGTAATATTATCCTTTAAGTTTTAATTATTTTAATTAAAACTTTATCTTCCCCCCTTGCTCGAGATGATTGTTGTATCCATCTCGCTGTTATAATCTAGGTAGCAATATCGCCAATACATATTTGCCAACGCCCTTTATCCCAGTTGGTAAGTGGATTTGTGTATTTGGTGGAGGACTTGGGTTCGATCCTTCCTTGGCATCAAAACTTTATTTTTTTTTTCTTTTGGGCGAATTTCTTTCATTTCTTTTGGGCGCTTGGACTAGTCTTTTTGATTTTTCGTCTTCTGGGTGATTTCCGGCCAACCGAAGTTAGGCTCACCCGAACCCGACTCCGGCCTTTCGCCCCTCGAGCATCCTTCCTCCCGGCTTCTCGTCCCTCGGACACCGCGCACATCCTTCTCGCTCCACCGGTGTACTCTTCCGCAGCTTCCGCGTCCCTCGGATTGCACTGAGCCCGTCGGCTCACTTCCCCGCGCAATCCTTCTCGTCCACTGCGTCTTACGCTTGACTTCCTCCGTACCTAAGTTCCTACACACTTAGACAGAGGGATTAAAAACACACAGGACCTAACTAACCTAGTTGATCACATCAAAACCAGCCGGGGCACCAACAATCTCCCCCTTTTTGATGTGGATCAACCCAAGTTTAGTTAGGGTAAACCAAAAAAAAACAATAAAACTAGAACTAAATTAAGCAGTTAAGCATAGAAAAAAAATATTGCAATCAATAACCACAACCTCCCCCTAAACTTAAGCTACTCTCCCCCTTTGATCACAGCAAAAATGGGGCACAAAAAATAGGGAAAGGAAAAAATATGATTAGAACTTAGAAAAATGTGAAACATTTTTTTTTGAGCCGTGAATAGATTAAGTGCATATCACCGAAATTTAATTTTTGAATAAAAAATTTCCAAATATTTTTTAAAATTAAAAAATACGAATTTCAATTAAAAATTTATAGAAATTAATTCGTCCATTGGAAAATTTTAAAAATTTTGTACAGGTGGAAGATAAAATTATTACTTTTTACAAAAATTTCCAAATTAAAATCTATTTTGTATATTAAAAAAAATAAATCATATAGTGGCAGAATAAAAAATTCAAAGATATATTTTTAAAATTCAAAAATCTCATGAAAAATAAAAAAAAATTTACCAAGTTTAATTGACTATGTGTAGATCTCAAAAAAATCGGTTCTTGCAGAATAAATTAATTTTCTATTTTTAAAGTTAAAAGTTTATTTTTCAAAAGAAACTTAATCATAAAATGTGTTAATCTATTTCTAATTTTGCAAGAAAAATTATGCAGTAATAGAAAACTAATTCAAAATTGATTTTGGTATCCAAAATAGATTTCTATCGACAGGATTAACTAAAAATTTGGATGGAATGTAATTCTTTGGCACCTTTTTAAATTGGCCTTTATGGTTTTTAAAATACCAATTCAACTTTTCAGGATAACTATTTTTCTTGTGTCGCAAACAGACAATATCACATTCTAATTTCTCAACTAAATTTTTCAGATCAATATTTTCATTTTTTAATTTAGAATTTTCTTTTTCTAATCTGCAATTAGATTTGAGCAAGGCTTTAACACCAGCATACAATTGATCATGAGGAAGAAAACAAACCTCACTTACCGGATCGCTTTCGAAAAGCGAGGTTCCTTCTTCGTTGTCGCTTTCTGATGTCGCTCCCCCTTCAACACTGCTCCCCTCTTGATGACTTGCCATCAGCGCAAGTCCCGCGTACTCTTGAACTTCTGATTCGTCCGACGAGGTCTCGTCTCAGGTGGCCTTCAATGCCTTCTTTTTCTTTGGCTGGTTTTTGATTTTGGGACACTAATCTTTTAGGTGTCCCTCCTCGTTGCAGTTGTAGCATCGGACAGTTCGTTTCTTCGGAGACCGCCTTTTCTTCTGCATTCTCGAAAAGTTATTAGCTTTAAAAAAACTTTTAAACGAACTTACTATTTGCGTTGTCTCGTCGTCCGTCGAGGATTCTGACTCCTTCTCCGTTCTCCTTATGTTTAGGGCCAGATTCTTCGTCTTTCTAGATCCTGCCCACCGAGATTCGTGTAATTCGAAAATGGAAAACATTTCATCTAATGTACTTACCTCTAAATCTTTGGAGATGTAATATGCGTCGACGATTGAGCTCCACTCCTGGGTCCTTGGGAAGGCGTTGAGGGCGTATCGAATGGAGTCGCGATTACTTACCGATTCGCCGAGTTGGGTGAGTCCGGAGATTAGCTCCTTTATTTTGGCATGAAGTTCAGCCACCGTTTCTCCTTCCTTCATTTGCAGGTTTATCAGCTGGTTCCGGAGGAGATCCTTTCTTGCTGACTTGGCTTCAGAGGTACCCTCATGAAGTTCTAGGAACTTCTCCCATAATTCTTTTGCGGAGTGGTAGTTGCCGATCCGGTTTACCTCTTGAGTAGGCAAGACTGTTAGGAGGTGGAACTCGGCCTTACCATTGGCAACAAATTCCGACTGCTCCTTCTTATTCCACAAGCTTTCTTCTTTTTCATCCCCGTTCGCATCTTTAGGAACTGCAAAACCATATTTTATTGATAAAAGAATATCAAAATCTGTACGAAAAAATACCTCCATTTTTTTCTTCCAGACGGTGAAATCCCCTTCGAATTTAGGTGGATGAATGTGTGCGCCGGCCATCGTCTTGTTGCTTTCTCAGGCGATTAGTCCTTCAAAAGCGAACCTGCTCTGATACCACTTGTAGGATCGGGTCGACCGGCTAGAGGGGGGTGAATAGACGGTTTATGAAAAATAAGCACTAACACTCGTCTTTAAAAAGAAATAAACTTGGTTGCAACAGAGTCGTTGCTTCCAAGGCAGTTGATGCTCAAACAGAAACTCCTTAAGGCGGAGAAGCCTTTACAGTTGTAGCACAGAGAAGGCTTAGAGAGAAAGAGAGTTTACAACTCAATGAATTGAATTTCTAAAGCAAACCTCTAAGTCTATTTATAGCCTAAGAGAATAAATCTGGATGGTTGATTGTTGATCACTTTTCTCTTGGTCGTTGATCCATGGATGTAATCTGGATGGTTGAACTTGGATGGGATTAAACTGCATCCATTGGATTTGATTAAAGGATAATGTAATATTATCCTTTAAGTTTTAATTATTTTAATTAAAACTTTATCTTCCCCCCTTGCTCGAGATGATTGTTGTATCCATCTCGCTGTTATAATCTAGGTAGCAATATCGCCAATACATATTTGCCAACGCCCTTTATCCCAGTTGGTAAGTGGATTTGTGTATTTGGTGGAGGACTTGGGTTCGATCCTTCCTTGGCATCAAAACTTTATTTTTTTTCTTTTGGGCGAATTTCTTTCATTTCTTTTGGGCGCTTGGACTAGTCTTTTTGATTTTTCGTCTTCTGGGTGATTTCCGGCCAACCGAAGTTAGGTTCACCCGAACCCGACTCCGGCCTTTCGCCCCTCGAGCGTCCTTCCTCCCGGCTTCTCGTCCCTCGGACACCGCGCACGTCCTTCTCGCTCCACCGGTGTACTCTTCCGCAGCTTCCGCGTCCCTCGAATTGCACTGAGCCCGTCGGCTCACTTCCCCGCGCAATCCTTCTCGTCCACTGCGTCTTACGCTTGACTTCCTCCGTACCTAAGTTCCTGCACACTTAGACAGAGGGATTAAAAACACACAGGACCTAACTAACCTAGTTGATCACATCAAAACCAGCCGGGGCACCAACACCAACAAGGAGTCTAGGTAATGTTTCACCTTGACTCACAAACTCCTACTAACCTCCTCCTGCATGAGGCCTCCCCTGCAGGCGCGGTGGACCTCTGCCTCCAATTGGACTACTCGTTGGATCAAGGCTTCAGTCTCCCACTGGGAGTATAACTGGCGTCCCGCGACAAGGCAATCGTGAGCGGCCTGCCACAAGTAATAACAGGAATTATAAGGCATGAGCAAGGATAACAGAAAAAGCAAGATACCTTTACCTTCAGGAGGGACTCATGTAGGTTGGCTAGTGGCCCAGCCGAGGCCCTAGAAGTCCTCCCTCTCGCGTCGCCCTGGCTCCGTGAAGAGATAGTACCTTCTTCGCGGCTGAGGGGCTAGATGGTGGGGGCCTCGGGAGGCACCGTAGAGGGGCCCGGGATATCTTCCTCAGAGCTGGAGGCTCCTTAGGAAGCAGGACCCTCGGCGGAGACCTCCTTCAGTTGCACCAGTTGAGGCCCCTGAGAAGCCGCCTCTTCCGCCATCTGGACCTTCTGGCGCAAGTGTTCACTCGTCAGTTGGGGCTCTGCTGGCACTGCCCACTTGCCTTTCAGCACGTCCGAAGGGTTGACCGAGGTGGTGGTGGCAGTCTGATGCCCCGTCATTGGAGGAGTTGTCTGCTTGAATCGCTTGGAGAGGGGCATTGTGTCCTCCTCCTCGGCGATCGTGGGAAGCTTGGGAGGTGTGAGTTTCCTCAACCTCCTCCAAGGACCCGACCGCCTAGCAAGCCGTTTTTGCCTCGTCTTCCTAGGTGCCTCGGTCGTCGACGGACAGGCCTGAGATGCAGGCTCTTCCTCATCTCCTCCGTCGTCCCCTGGTCCTCGGGCTCCTCCGTCATCCCCTGGTCCTCGGGCTGTTTCGTCGTCCCCTAGCCCTCAGGCTACTCCGTCATCCCCTCCGAATCTTCAACAGGGTCGACCACCGGGGCGGTGGGAGTTTGGGAAGGGGCGAGGGCTTGTTCATTAGCTTGCTCCCATTTAAGGAGCTAGTTCATCGCCCGGGACAGCATGACGCCCTCTGTAATATAAAAGCAACAAAACATCAGTTAGATTGACAAGCATTTATAAAAATATAAGCTTACCGAGGTTGTGACTAATGCTAGTAGCTTTTGAGCTGAGCCCAACCCAGTACATGAGTTTCTCACACTGCACCAGTCGGGGCTGCTGAACTCCATACCGGCCAGATACCCCTAGCCCGCTGATAGCCCAGATCTGCTGGAAGTCACCTAGCTCCGGAATGGCTGGTAGGCTTTCCCTCTAGCAAATGGGGCTGAAGGGGACTCAGGAAGTTGAAAGAAGAAAAAGTGTTCCTTCCATCCCTTGTGGGAGGAAGGAAGACTCCCTATGAACCTTGGTTGGGCGAGCCGTGAAGCTAAAGGCCCCCCTAGACGCCAGGGTGGGGTGGAAGAAAAAAATGGAAAAAGTGTGGAGTCAAGGGAATGTCAAAAAGTTTGAAAAGGATGAATGCCCCGCCCATCTGGGCAAAGACGTTGGGAGCCATTTGATGAAGAGGGATATCGAAATACGAGGATATGCTCATGAAAAAAAGGAGGAAGAGGGAAGCGAAGTCCTAGTTCTACCTGCCCTAGGAAGAAGGTGAAAAACCCTAGAGGAGGTTCCACTGGAGACTGATCTACCCTAGGGACCTCTACCTCCAATTCCATCGAATGTCGTACGCTTCGTAGGCGGCTCGGAGGGTCTCCGACTTAACCCTAGAGGAAGTGGCTTCGTACCACTCCGGTTGGTAAGCCTCCTCCCTCTCCAGTTTCTCCTTCCTACTTTGGTCCTTCTTCCCTTCCTTGCCCATGACTTCTAATAAGATAAGGAGAAGAAGATGGAAGAAGAAGGGAACTTACGAGTGAAGAAGAAGCCTTAACAAGGTGGAATTCTAGCGAACGGGAACGGAGTGCACAAACTCTGCTAATTGACTATGTAAGAAGGCGGACGAGCGCTTTGCCTCCCCTTTTTATAGAGAAGAAGCCGCCCTCATGTGGACAATGGGTACACGACACGTGGACGGTGATGACCGCCCATCTCGAGGCGTCACCCTTTTACGGCCGTCGTTTGGTATGGCCCTGCGAGCGTATCAACAGGAGATCGCGAAGAAAAGATCTGAACACGGGGCAATGCTACATTCGCTGAGACGTTTTGTCGCCATTAAGAGACCCCATGTTCTTTTAATGGGTGATAGACAACTATCATTGCCTCACCTCGAAACTCACAGAGACTTTTGGACTAATTCAAAAGACTGCCTCGGGTCAAGGGACGAATGTTTCGATTCCTCGACCCGACAAAGCCGCCAAAGGAGAAGTAATGGATATATGGACCCACAGATGTGTAGCTTCCCTTTGTTGTACCACTAGTTTAATCAGTCAGTCACACTTCCTTCTGATTAGACTTGAAGGGAGGGATTTGTGATGGGTTGAGCACCCCAGGGTTGACACATGGCACGAGGAAGCTACGTGTCAAGGTCCACTGAACCTGAGCGCCGAGGTCGAGCTCTCGACACCACCTCGGGAAGACAGACGTCCGAGGTCAGGCTGGGCTGCAAGCTCCCGAGACCCTCTCGGGGGACAGACGTCCAAGGTCAGGCCGGGCTTCAGGCTCCCGAGACCCTCTCGGAAGGACAGACGCCCGAGGTCAGGTCAGGCCTCAGGTTCTAGAGACTCTATTGGTAAAACAAATGTAGGTCCTGAGGTCAGCTCAGGAGATGGGCCCCCGAGACCGACTCGGGAGAGTGGACCCCGAGACCGACTCGGGAGAGTGGGGCCTAAAGATCAATGCATCAGCTAGCCCGACTTCAAGTAGTCGTTCCTCTTTCCAGAATAGGAAATTCGTCGGATAATTATTATCCGTTATACGCGGCAATTAAGGCCTTAATGATCGCAGCGGCCGTTATCTAAAGGTTATCACATAACCGATGATTAGGGAACGTAGAGGAGAACGTGGAGACACGTGTAATCAAGCCCTCAGGTATATAAGGTGCTTCGGCATCCAGGTAAGAGGTAAGTTTTCAGAACTTAAGAAAATCATGTTTCCTCGTTGTCCTCCTAAAAAAGAGTTCTCGTCCCTGACTTAAGCGTCGGAGTGGGCTCCACCGGAAAACCTTCCGGTGCATTCCCATTAATGCTCGTGTTAATTTCACAGGATGCGATCGTCTTCTCCCCGTCACCGTTCCCGTGGGCTGCTCTTTGATGACTCATCGTCCACGTCGTTCCCTTCCGGAATAGAATACATTGAGAAAAATTATTTTATCCTCCTCATTTATCTTCAACTCTTTTATTATTTTTCATTGTAAGAACATCTCTCATGGTTAGAATTCTATGTAATTTTTTTTAATCTCCAAACATATTAATGTTATATCAAAAATATAAAAATTTATTACTCTCCATAATAAAAAAAACCTCCCTATAATTTTTTTAATGAAATATTATCAACTTTTTTTTATGTATCATTAATTATTGTTTCACTCATTATTAATTTTAAGATGAAAGAGTAATTTGAAATTTCAGTATTCTTCTTAGATTACAAATCTCCAAAAGGTAAGGGGCATTTGATTTACTTCATATTTTATTTTTATTTTTTAAAAAATCGTAAGGGTATTTGGTAGACTTGTTTTTTATTTTCATTTTATGTAGAAAATATGATTTTCTAGAAAATATGTTTGATTTGTATTTTTCAATTTGTTTTAAAAAAAAATATAGCGTTTTCTAGAAAATTAAAGAATGAAAGAAAGTCATTTTCCAGAAAATAAGAAAATGTAGTTTTTTTGAAAAATGAAAACAAAAAATGGAACAAACTAAACGCCCTCGTATTTTCTCATTTTTCTGGAAAATAGCTTTCTTTCATGGGTGCATTTGGTTGTATTAGTTGTTTTCATTCATTTCTGTAGAAAATTTGTTTTAAAATATTTTGGTTTGCATTTTCAATTTGTTTTAAAAAAAATATAGGTTTCTGAAAACTAGGAATAATAGTCATTTTAGAACGAGAATCGATTTCTGGATAATGAAATGAACAAACATGCCTTTCAAGAACGTTATATTTTTTTTTAAAATAAAACTAAAAATATAAATAAACATATTTTCAGAAAATTATATTTTTTTAATTACAAATCTCCAAGAAGGTAAGTTTGAATGTGAAATGCTCAAGGGATCCGATTTAATAAATTCCGCTTTGTATAGAATGGACGCCTATTTTGGTGCATACCGCGCGTCGCTTTAGAGGGCCTTCGAGGGCGAATTAACGCCAGATGGGCGGGCCCAGTTGTGCAGCTTCGCTACCTCATCTCGAACAGAAAAGAAAATTTGCTCCACGGAAGGAGGAGGTTGCAAACTTTTAAACAGTCCTGTGCAAGGACGTGGGGACCCTACGACGTAGTTATGAGGTAGAAATGGTGTTTCCTGCTCGGATCATCACACCCGATTTCGCTTTCTCTATCCGTTACCACAAATTCACCTCCGCAAAAATGGTAGCGTATTAATGATTGAAAAAGCACGGCAAAAATTTCGAAAATGTCACTAATTTTCTTGTATTCACAATGGACCCCTAATATTTTTTAATTATCCAAAAAAAGGCATCGTGCCCCGGGCAAGGTTTCCCAGCGCCGACAATGCCGCCGATCACGAATCCGAAGTCTGGCCACTGCAGGGGCCACTCCATGTCGGTGCCCGATCGGGGTCGACGCGGCTCATCTTCTGAAAGTGGTCGCCACAGACCCGGCCTGCCGCCCGTTCAATTCCTTAACGGTGCCGCAGGGCAAGCTCGCAGTGGAGCTCACTGACCTTCTTGGTGGGCGATTTGGTGGAGCCTTTCGCCCAGCGCAGCGCGGTGAAGAGTAAGAGTCGAGCGGCAGCGGCCAATACGAGCTTTTGAGGTGCTCCGGTTCGTGGTCGTCGCGGAGCGTACCTGCGTTGTCTTTCTCAGCACCTACCGCCACACAAAGGCCGACGGCTCGCTCTGGTGGACTCGACAGAGTCACCTCCCTCGTCTTCGACGGCACTGGCGCCGGCAGAAAATAGACGAGGCAGAGGGGCGAATCCCGGAATTGGTACAGGCGACGGACATGAGACAGCCACGGGCGGTGCAGCGGTCGGTCAGTGGCCGGCTTGATGGTCGGTTCCGGGAAGCGGCGCCGTCGGTCGAGGGAGAGAGAAGATAGGGAAGAGTTTGGGATTTTTTTTGGCATGGGCACTTTTTTGAATAATAGAAAGTATGGGCGCCTATTGCCTATTGGAAATAAGAAAAAGGGCTCCCTGGGAATTTTGCCAAAACACGTTCCAGGTGTTTCTATAAAAGTAACCATTTCCTTCGTAGTGCATTCCAAAAAATCACAATTCTCCTCCCTTCGCTCCTTTCTCAACCTCGAATGGCAGCGGAGAAACCAAGCACCATGAAGGCTGTACAGTACGACTCCTACGGAGGCGGTGCCGCCGGCCTCAAGGTAAGCATGCCACCCTTCGATTCTTGTTTGGCTTTTAAAATCGTCCAAATTTTGGTGAAGCCAGTGACAGAAAGGATAATACTTCGTCTGCTGGATGGAGGATCCAAGGCCAAAAAGATGTTCTGACTCTACTTGCTTTTTACTAATCGATTTCTGACTCTGATTTATTTTGACTGATTGATTAGCGAATCTACGGGATAAAATTTTCAGGGATCGGCAATTCTTGATTTATTTGACTGTTTGGTTGTTCGCAAGATGATGAGCAGACAACATATGGAAGTTATATAATCATAGTCTTTTACCCAGGAAATACCATGGATATTGTTGTTTTGCTTGGTGCTGTTGAGCACTGATGGACTTATTGTCGAAGTTTATAGGATCCTATCGTGATCTGTCCTTTGCAACACAGTTATTGTATATTTTCCTGCTTTTCGTTCATTTGCATTTTTGTATTAATTCTGCTTATTCAGCATGTTGAGGTTCCTATTCCTTCGCCCAAGAAAAATGAGGCTTTGTTGAAGTTGGAGGCGGCTGCTATAAACCCAATAGATTGGAAAATCCAGAAAGGCATGCTCCGCCCGTTTCTGCCACCCAGATTTCCATTTATCCCTGGTAAGAAATAGTTACTCTAGTTGTTTGTGAATACGGGTGTATTTTGGTAGGGATCAAGGGGATTAGTAAGGTTAATCAACTCTCTGATCTATAGAGTGTTTACTTTGAAATTGAATTCACCAACACGGGACAATCCCAAGATGATTTTTATAAAGGTAATTTTGGAAACTGTCCTGATTTTTGCACCAATAGATACAAGTACTAACTGAGAACAAAGTTGATTAAGCCAACACCATCTATCCAGACAACCTGGTTTTATTCCTAGATATGATTTCGGACGTGTGTTATGATGTCTTATCTTTAAAATCCAGGAGCAGTTCTTCGAAGGATTTGTGATGCTCCAAGCCTCCAACTGTGTCCTTTGAAGCTGGTATGTTAGAGGAGTTTAGCCTATAGATGGTTCAATAGAATGCAAAATTTTCCAATCACTTAGGAATGAGTGTCCACCAAGATATAATAAAGCTTTTAATGTCTGGTCTATTTATGAGGTTTTTGGCTTGCCCTTGTGGTGGTGATAGTTGTCATTGATTTTGTTAATTATAGGTGAATAATTATGTCGTTTCAATTTTGTGATGATAAGTATAATGCTGTAATTAGCAAGGTTTCTTTAGTAACCTTATCTTCCCTGTCATGATGTCAACTTAAATGAATCATGCTATTAGTTAATTTAAAACATCATGTGAAATTTAAATATTTTGAGAATTATCTTGAGATTGCATGAGTAATAATCAACATCTTCCAATGTCATAGTGTGGGGTAGTACAGTTGATGGTGGGGAAATTGAACTCTAGTGTTAACCTATGCCAAGACCTTTGATTTTCTACTTCTGCTTGGCTTTTTGTTGTGTATAGTTGTTGAGGCTCCCTTAAGGCTGCCCGCTTTTCTTGGTGTTTCAGTAAGCATGAAGCAAAAAAGTTCCAAGAATTCCATTGTGGATTCTCATTTTATTTAACTGGATAACAGATTTATTCATCTAATAGTGATTCAGTTTAGTTTTGTGTAGGTCTGGTAACTGATTGGGTTTGATATTTCAATGCTGCATATATAATTTGACATTTTTTTGTGAAACAGTTTCTGATGTTGCGGGAGAAGTTGTAGAAGTAGGTTCTGGGGTCAATTCCTTTAAGAAAGGGGACAAAGTTGTTGGTCTGCTAAGCTTTCCAGTAAGTGCTTGATGTTCTTTCTTTGATGTAGAATTTCATTTGAGTGAAATAATTGTTACTAAGGCTTATGACTGTTTTAGTAAATCAAAAGAATCCAAATCCTCCGAGTGAAGCTCTTTCATATAATAAGAAATCTCGAGTTCTAATTATTTAGATTGACTATGAATCTTTTGCCATTATTGAATTTGATGTCAGGATATGTTGATAGTAATATTCATATCTTTGAAATTCCTCTTAATTATGTTGAATATAGTTTTTTTTTTTTTTCTTCATTTTCCATTCCTTCTTTTTCCCTCTCATTTAATGAAAATTATACTCTATCTTGAGGAATCATTGCTGGTATTGATGGATATACAATGTAGATATCAATCGTGTTTGATTGGTAGAATAGGTAACATTGAAATCCTAGAAGAAGTTCAAAGAATGATAATAAAATAATTCCATTTTATTTATGAGATCTAAAATTAAAAAAACTAATGATCTCTGATAATAATATGTATTATGCTTTATTAAATAGCAAGAATGTTTTAAATTCTTGGGTCTGAGAGAAAAAAGATTAGGGAAACTACCAAATACCAATTCCTATCCATTCCATAATAAAGGTCACTCAATCCTTCCTCCTTTCGTGCATAGGGGAATAGGGATAGTGTGCGGACTCGTTTGCTCCCTCCAAAAACTTATCATCTCTCAATGATCAAACCAAACCTTTTAATTACTAAACCAAACCAATTTCTTCTTCGGGGTAAGCATTTAACAAAAAGGAGGCTACATGACTACGGTCCAAACAAAATCCATTATGATGTGCCTTTAACAGCAATTTAACACCCAAATAATGCTCAAAAGAATGCCAAAAAAAAAAAACCAATGCAAGCAATTTTAATTTTTTGCAAGAAGAAAATTTAAATAATAATGATAGAAAATTCTTTGAAAACACTCTCAATAGCTAAGCAAAGATATTACCCGTCCATGTCCTTTTATTAGATAGATATAACTAAACAATACTTTCTTATTAAAACCCAGTACCAGTAAGTTCAGTGATATAGCAATATAAAAAAACTCAATTTTGTACAGGTTCTCGTCAAAATAACTTTCGTATTTTACTCCAATTTATCTTTTTGAATGTGGAACCTGTTTGACATCACAACAAAAAATGTCCAGGTGGCAGGGCAATGGCCAGTATGTGTCTCAAGTCGCAAACATGCAGCTAGATTCATTTGAATGAAAGTTTAGCTATGATATGTCAATACTTCATAAATAATGATATAGCAATTAACCTCATGGAAATAATTATTTCCACTCATAGCTGTGGAAATAATTTATTTTTGTTGCATACCTGTGGGCACATATTGAAGCATGAGGTGGCGATTGAATCAGTGAGATTGTGAGACTGCCTCTGAAAGTAGTGATTATATTGTACTCAAGGATTTTTTGTGGCAAACCCATGATAACCCATAAGTTATAAGGTGGCAATGAAATCAGAGGTAAAGACACAACTTACCTGACTGACCAGCCAAGATGGAATCTTTTGTCAAATGACCTTCTTCCAACCCCCAACATTACACCAAGAAAAATGTGACTGAAAACAGAAACGTTACTACTACTATTTATTTCCTACTGAGCTACTGGTCCTGACTACCCACTAACTGCACAGACTAAAAAAAAACACCGACAAAGAATGAAAACAAATGTTAGAAGAATATAGAAATTACAGAATCATAACTGACTGCATTGGCAGCAAGGCGCACCACCTGTTGCTCTGGCAGTGATTCTTTTTGTCCAGGCTCTGAATAAATTTGTGCTTCAAATTTTGATTCAGACCAGTACCTGTGATCAGAATGAGATTCTCCTCTTCACTACATCCAGGCTCCATCATACTCTTTTACCCTATATCAGCTAACTGAATCATTTCTATAATCGTCTTCCACTTAGAATGTGCCTTCACTGATACTCTTGATGTCCAACTCTCTATCAGTTGACATTTCTGAATGCATCTCTGGTCGACCTGCTTATCCTCAAATAATCATTGGTCTGTTTCAATCCAAATTATCCATATTAAGACTTAACACAGAATGTTCATCCTCCTGCTTCCCTTACATTTCTGCATAGCCTCCCTATCAGAGATGATCATTCAAAAACTGTTCAAAGCGCACTTCTCCCATTCAAAATTCTACTGATGATGATCAAGGTTGCAATACATTGTTAGTGTTGCAAAATTACACATCCACATTGTTTAATTCTGAAAATACTCTCTTAGCTTCTAGATCTGTATGATCGACAAACATTCATATCTTAATCTTCTTTGCTAGACCAAGCTTCATGTTTGATGTTGGGCTTTACCGTTTGAGGGATAGGAAATGTCCATATCACTTTTTCCTTCCTCTCCAATCTGTCATGCATGTTTTATTCTTTCTATTGACTTTGATTTTTCTTATTACAGAATGCTGGCGGGCTTGCCGAGTTTGCTGTAACAACAATGGCTACAATGGCCATTAGACCGCCTGAGGTTTCACCATCTGAAGCTGCAGCCCTACCGACGGCAGGCCTGACTGCTCTCCAGTCACTGAAAGCTATTGGGATTAAATTTGATACTCCCAACAAGTCATCCAATATTCTGATAACAGCTGCGTCTGGTGGTGTGGGGCACTATGCTGTCCAGCTTGCCAAGTATGCAGGACTCCATGTTACAGCGACATGTGGCGCGCGCAATATAGAACTAGTAAAGAGTCTAGGAGCAGATGAGGTGGTGGACTACAAGACTCCAGAGGGTGCAAAACTGAAGAGCCCATCAGACAGAAAGTACGATGGAGTCATCCATTGCGCAACCAATATTCCCTGGTCCACTTTTGAGCCCAACTTGAGCAGCAGTGGCAAGGTCATTGATATAACTCCGAATTTTACAACTATGGCCACTTCCATTTTGAAGAGGATCACATTTTCAAAGAGAAAGCTGATACCACTGATGTTGGCACCAAAGTCCGGTGAAATGGAATTCTTAGTCAATTTGGTAAAGGAAGGTAAGCTCAAGACAGTTATAGACTCCGTATATCCATTAAGTAAAGCAGAAGAGGCCTGGGCCAAGAGCATCAGTGGTCATGCTACAGGGAAGATCATTATCGAAATATGAGTCAGTTATTAGTTACCCTTCTACTCAACTATACATGTAACTAGGCATGCTATCTATCTTTTCTCTGGTCTCTTGTTACAACGTTCCACTCTTACTATCAATAGTGAGTAAACTGTTGAATATTCTGTTCTTTGTATTTGGTTATGCATTGGTAGTTGGTACTTTGAGAATGATGTTTATTCAGGCTATCTAGTCTGCAGGACTCATTTCATTCTTCCTCTTGATAAAACTACAAATACAATGCTCTGGCTGATCTAGCTGCGGCAAAGTAGCTAATACTTCTTTCAACTCATCAAAGTTAAGTTGCTTATTATTCAGTTTGCTGCTTAAATCCTTTAGACTTTAGGATTTAAAAGAGCGCGATGCCAGGCCCAGCCCAATTGTTGCATTGCACCCATTGTCTCCTTGCATCCCGGTCATTGATTAGTGGCCTCATGTCTAGAATGTACAGCTCCAACTTTTTTTCCTTCCCCGGTGTTCTATAAAATAAAATGTACGTATGTGCAAGTATTTCGAGATAGTTTTGATACAATTAATCGAGTCAAATTAGGTTCTGTTGGTTTGATATTTTGTGTCTAATTGTGTAGGAGTTTAGGAGTACAAGAAATCGAGTGGAAAACGCAGTAGATAAGAAGAATAACATGGGAAGGAAGTCGACCTGCTCGGTGTATTCGAGGTACGAAAAAATTGTGGAAGAGTACACCGGTGTGCGAGAAAGACATATGCAACGTCCGAAAGGCAAGAAGCCTGGGAGGAAGGTTGTTTGAAGAGAATGCCAGAATTGGGTTCGGGTGAGTTCCACTACGGACAGTCGGAGAATCGCCCAAAAACAGTACCAGAAGATTGGTCAACCAAACGTTGACAAGAACCAAGCGCCAAGTGAACTCAAGCGCTCGAGCATGCAGGCGCCCGAGTGAACTCCGCGTCCGTGTTTCACTCGGGCGCCTGAGAAGAAACTTACCAGTTTATCAGTTGTTGCGACACGAATACATTTTGACCCAAGTTAGTGCCTGTGATGCACTCGGGCGTCTGTGATGCACTCGAGCCCCCATGAGGTACCACATCAGTATCTCGATAAGTCTTCCGAACTTTATAAACATATCCCCCTAGCTCAAAATTATCAACGAAATTCATTGCAATCACTTCCCTAATTGTGTGCTCAACTATTTATACTGTCAATGCTTGTAAGAGGCTTCTCCGCCTACGTTAAAGGAGACTTTTCTTACAGCGCTTTTACTATCTTGGATTAACAATTACCCAGGTTACAAATCAAGTAAACTCAGAGCCTCTTTCTTTTTTAATTATTTATGTCATTCTGTTTGCTTAACTAATCTGTTCACTTTATTAAGTTAGAGGCAAAAGATTAGTTTAACTTTTCAGGGCTATTTACCTCCTTTAGCCGGCTGACACGGTCCCACAATTGATATCAGAGTGATGTCGTTTGAGAAGGACTAACCGTCGCTTGAGAAGGACTATCCGAATCGTCATCCTCAGAATCAGAACTTGAAGAATATGTGAATCGTCATCCTCAGAAGCTGAAGATATCGAAAGCTCGTCAGAGATGAGCATCGACGAAGGGGGAGTGACAGATGATGAATCTGACATAGTAAGTGAGGTATGTAATATCCCTCCTGATCAACTCTATGACACTATTCAAATGTTGTCTAGGTCCTTATATAAATTACAAATCAAGTACTTGATTTTAGAAAGGAAAACATTAAATTAAAATTTAATTTAGCAAATGGATTATCCCAATTTGACAAAATGAATGTCAAAAATATAAACTTGAAAGAAAAAATAGAAATGTTAGAAAAGAAATTCGCATGTTCTAATTCAAATATTTTTCAAATTATAAATTATATAAGCTTTTATGGATTAAATTGGTATATTAGAATTCATAGGGGTCAAATTATAAAAGTGCCTAAAAATTACATTTCATCCAAATTCTTGATTAATCTCATAGGTAAAAATTTATTTTGGGTTCCTAAATCAATGTTGAACTATTAATTATCATTTTTAAACATGCTAGAAATTAATATTTTTTTGTGTCATGTTGGAAATTTTTTAAAAAAGATTTTTTAAGTAAATTTATTTTTAAAATTTTTCCTTAATCATTTTTTTATATGATCAAAGGGGAGAAATAAGAATTAAATTAAGGAGAGGTCTTAATTACATTAATTTTATACATAATTACAAAAATCTATTACTTGTTTTTTTATATTATTTGGGTTTCCTTAACTCGGGTTGATGCACATCAAAAAGAGAGTGATTGTAAGTATCCGAGATTGTTTTGATATGGTCAACCAAGTAAAATTAGGTTCTGTTGATTTGATGTCTTGTGTTTAAATGTGTAGGAGTTTAAGAGCACAAGAAGTCGAGTTGAAGACGCAACAGACGAAAAGGATGACACAGGAAGGGTGCCGATGGACTTGGTGCATCCAAAAGTCGAAAGACTATGGAACAGTACACCGGTGGATTAGAAGTACATACGCGACGTCCGAGGGACTAGAAGTCGGGGAGCAAGGTCGTTCGAAGAGAAGACCGGAGTTGGGTTCGGGTGAACTCCACTCCAGACAACTAGAGAATCACTCAAAAATATTACAAGAAGACTGGTCAACCAAAGGTTGACCAGAACCAGGCGCCCGAGTCAACTCAAGCGCCCGAGCATACAAGCATTCGAGTGAACTCAAGCACTCGAGTATACAAGCACCCGTGTTTCACTTGGACACCCGAGAAAAAACTTATCAGTTACCCGCCATTACGACGTGGATAAGCTTTTACCCGAGTTAGGCGCCGTGTTGCACTCGAGCAGCTGTGAAGTGCCACATCAACATCTCGATAAGTCTTCCAGACTCTATAAATAGCATCTCTTAGCTCAGAATTATCAATGAAATTCATTGTAATCACTTCCTTAATTATGTGCTCAATTGTTTGTACCCCTCAACGCTTGTAAGAGACTTCTCCACCTACATCAAAGGAGACTTTTCTTATTGCGCTTTCATTGCCTTGAATTAGCAACCACTCAGATTGCAAATCAAGTAAACTCGGAGTCTCTTTCACTTTTAGTTATTCATGTTATTCTGTTTGCTTAATTAATTTGTTCATCTTTGCTAAGTTAGAGGCAAAATATTAGTTTAACTTTTTGGGGCTATTCACCCTCTCTAGCCGGTCGACACGGTCCCATAGTATGAACCTGAACGGGCTTAAATGATCCACATAATGGGATTCAATCTTATCTTAAATTCTCTAATCACCTCAAAGACCACCTTTAGAAATGGCTACAAAAATCCTTGATACCCTTCTTGTATATCTTTCAGGTCAGGGTAGCAGTTTATTTTTGCCTATCACTATTTATCACTATCAGTCGATTACTCAATTGAATTCAATCATTACACTTATATAACGGTTCTTACCAACTCTAATTTAACCATGAATAGTCTATTGTAACTTTTCATTAGTCGATTCATGCCTAAATAATTGAGTGGCGTGGTCAATAGAAAAATTCTCTAAATTAAATGAGCAGTGTCTAGTGGGATAATAAACATTAGAAAGTTGTTTGGTTATATCGTTAAATATTTTTAAAATTTCACAAATACTAATACAAAATTTCATTGTTGTAAAAATAAATATATATTAGTATTAGTTTTTTGTGCAAAAAATAAATACAATAACTCTATATATTAAAATGAATCTTGTAATAATTGATATGTTGAATTCCAACATGTTAGTACATATTTTTTAGGTCTCATTCCATTAGATTAACAAAACATATCTCATTGTTTCATCATAGATCGATGCAACTATAAATAAGAGATTGTCGGTTTAAAATGATTTTCTAAAATTTTTAAGTCATCTTAAAGACATAAATTTTAAACATGACATACATAATGAATATATAAAAAATAAACTACTAATAACAGGGTGACAAAAAAATTTCAGATCTTCTATACAAGTGGTATTAGAACTAATATTATCTAATAATCTTAAAAATATTTTATAAGTTAATCTATATTTTTCTAAACTTAAACATAATAATTGTGGGATGTTATAAACAATATGTGATTTATCAAAAACTCTATAAGCTAACAATCAATTTTTGGATGTTCCAAGAGTTATCAATCTAATGACATATCATACTCGTATTCGAATGTGTTTGTCAATGATCACTCCAAATATCGGAATATAAAAAAATTTTATTATTTAATTTACTAAATTATCAATTAAATTTTTTTCTATATTTTACTAATTTTTTAATTATATGAGTAAATATAGTTTTAGGAAGATATTTAACACATGGATTAATAGATTCTATACAAAAATCTTCGAATGTTCATTTAGATTCAAAACTAAAGAAAAATTGTTCTACGGATACAAATTTAGCTAATGATTCTCTTAATTTATTATCAAAATAGAAAAATAAACTGAAATTGGTACTACCGCTAGTTGACGAAAATTTAGATAATTGTGATTGAGAACGATCGAGTTCATATTATGTCAGATACTTCTTTTCTACATGTCATTTTAACGAACCATAGCCGCCGCCGGTTTGGAATTTATAGGAAATATTACAGTACTTACATTTTATATGTAATTCTCCCTATAGAAAATTAACATTCTGAAAATGTTTAGTGAAAATAGAAGATTTTAAAGAAGGAATTTCCTGAACCTTAGAAGGAATTGCATCGAAACTTCTTGTGTTTCGAATATCGAAAGGTGCTTGTTTCACCATCGGTGGATTGAATGTTGGGCGGATACACTATTTCCTTGCTCTTTCGAGATCGAGATGGTGAACTTCCATAGCATCCTTCCATTATAATTGAAAGTTAGAAATGAAAGTGCACAGAAATAGAGAGTTGGAGTCGAAAATATGTAGAGAATGCGAAATTGAGAATAAGAATAGAGAAGATATGTGTGGAAATGATGAAATGAACTCTCTATTTATACAGTTTGAATAGTAACAGATTTTTTTCTCCAAATGGGGCTCGTAAGTATGCGATGTTGGGCTTCTAGATTGTTTATCGCAAGCGCTTTTCGATTTACCCTGGTGGCCAGTGGGAAACTTTCTTGGGGTCGGGCCAAGCCGGTCATCCCAGGTTCGACGTTATCCAACCTAATTAATCATATTTTTTTGAATAGTAACGAAAACTAAATCATAGCCAATGATAAAAAAAAATCGATCAAATGATCTTAACCAATACAAAAAAAACCCCCAAAAAATATTCCCCCAATAGTTACTAACCGACGGTTCAAACGAAAACATAAAAAAAAAATCGAACTAGTGGGCCAAAATCGACGATTCATCGATATTTGGATGTCAGTCCAGTTACAGTTCGACCTAGCGACCAGGGTCAACGGACAAACGGTCCTTTGATCCGATTATAGGCCCAAGTCAGGTCCGGGTCGAACTCAGCCTGAGTCAAAACTCTGTTGACATTATGATTCTCAAAGGATGAGATTCCTCATCAAATTTGAGTTGTCTCACATCTCTAGGTATTTTGGCAACTTCATTTTATCTCCTTTGTATTGGTTTTGGGACGGATTGGCGAGGGTGCCCCTGTGATTTATCTCCTCCGTATTAACTTTGGGATGGATTGATGAGGATGTCCTATGATTTATCTTCTCTTTGTCGATCTTGAAATGGATTGGCGAGGTGCTAAAATGAATAAATAATCTTTTACCACCATTTAACAAGAATTTAAGATTTATAGAGTTATCAAACATTGTTTGATAACTTTACCAGGCTCAAATGATCATAAACCAACTCGAATAATTCAAAAAGTATAATAATATCTCAATTATATTGAATTTTGGTCTTTTTCATCATCAAATATTTTTTTAATCAAAAGTATTTAAAAATATTAAGTCATTTATATCACTTTCGAAATGACTAATTTGTTTTAATTTTTAATTAAATATAATTTATGATTCATAGTTTATATGTGGAATAAAAATAATAAATATTTATTTATATGGTTCAGTATTATTGTGTCTCGATTATATATAAGTAAATAAATTATGAAAAATATTTTATTTTAATATAAAAATTAAATATCTAATTAATCATTTAATATCCGTTTAAAATATCTCGGGTGGATTCTAGAGTTTAGAAAAGTAGGCGTATCCTTGGAGGCCGAATTAACGCCCCATGTTTGGGCCGGCTTTGTTGTGCAGCTTCGCTACATCCTCTCGAACAGCAAATAAATTTATCCAGTGGGAGGTTGCAAACTTTTAAGCAGTCCATAGTTATGAGGTATAAATGATGTTTCCTGTTCGGATCATCACACCCGAGTTTGCTTACTCTATCCGTTACTACAATTCTGACTCTGGAAAAATTTCGAAAATGCCCCTAGTTTCTTTTATTCACAATGAACCCCTAATAGTGTTTTAATTATCCAAAAAAAGCCTCGTACTCGAGGGCAAGGGTTCCCGGCGCCGACCATCCCGCCGACCGCCAACCCGAAGTCTGGCCACCGCATGGACCGCTCCGTGTCGGTGCCCGATCGGGGTCGACGCCGCTCATCTTCTGAAGGTGGTCGTCACAGACCCGACCAGCCGCCGGCTCAATTCCTTCGCGGTGCCGCAGGGCAAGCGCGCAGTGGAGGTAGCATGGAAGGAGGGCTTCCGCAGGTGGTGCACTGACCTTCTTGGAGGGAGACGCGGGGATCGGTTGCGAATGGTCGATTGTGGTGGAGTCTTTCGCGGAGCAGAGCTCGGTGAAGAGTACGAGTCGAGCGGTAGCGGCGAGTACGAAATTTTGCGGTACGCTGGTTCGTGGCCGTCGCCGAGCGCACCTGCGTCGTCTTTCTCAGCACTTACCACCACACCGAGGCCGAAGGGTCTCTCTGAGGCCCCGTCATCGTCGACGCCTCGCTCTGGTGGCCTCGACAGAGTCACCTCCCTCGTCTTTGACGGCCTCTGCTAGATCACTGGCGCCGGCGGAAAATCGAGGGAGGCAGAGGGGGAAATCCCGGAGTTGGTGTCGGCTACGAACCTGAGACATCTACAGACGGCGCAGCGAGCGGGCAGTGTGGCGGCGCCGTGGCGGGATGGTCGGTTCCGGGAAACGGCGGCGTCGGTAGAGGCAGAGAGGAAATGAATTTGGAAAATTGTTAAGTAAGGAATTGAATTGAATTTTATCCATAATTGAATTTCAATTCTCATGTTTAAAATGAATTAGTAAACAATAGAATTGAATTGAATTTTTTAAATTCGAATCAATCAGAATTGAATTCAATTGTTATATTTTTACCAATTTATCCTTCACCAAAATAAATATAATTTAATTAGATTTTGTAATTATATAATGCCTTTAAATTTGAAAATCAAAGGTCATGGAGCTGAGCGGAAGAGGGCGTTGGCTAAGGAGAAGAAGAGGATGTCGGCTGATTGCGTCGATCAGGAGGCCAGATAGCGAGAGGGAGAGGGTGCGGCAAATCGGTCGGGGAAAAAGGGCTGATTTATTTTGTGAGGGGACGATTTGGTAATTTAAAATTTAAAGGAGAATTCCTTTCACAAATCAGAGGTGTTTTGAAAAAATTATTTCGAGTATTTTGAAAGGAATTGGAATTCAATTCCTTATCAATTCCTTTCTCAAAATATCTACCAAAGATGGAATTGAATTTCAATTCTCAAAAGAATTCAATTTCATCCCTTTCCGGTGGAAGGGTATTTCGGAATCTTTTTGGCATGGACACTCTTTTTTAATAATAGAAAATATGGGGTGCCTTTTGGAAATAAGAAACAGCTCCCTGGGAATTTTGGTTGTTTCTATGAGACTTGTAAGTAACAATTCCTTCGTAGTTCATTCCGATCTCGCCACAGTTCACAGTTGGTCCTTTTTCAACCTCGAATGGCGGCGGAGAAACCAAACACCATGAAGGCTGTACAGTACGACTCCTACGGAGGCGGTTCCTCCGGTCTCAAGGTAAGCATGCCCCCCCCCCCCCCCCCCCCCCCCCCCCCCCAATTCGATTCTTGTTTTGCTTTTATAATCTTGCAAATGTTGGCGAAGCCAGTGACAGAAAGGAAAATACTTCGTCTGCTGGTTGGAGGATCCAAGGCCAAAAAGCTGTTCTGACTCTATTTACTTTTTACTAATCGATTTCTGACTATGATTTCTTTTAACTGATTGATTAGCGAGTCAACAGGATAAAATTTTCAGGTATCGGCCATTGATTTATTTGATTGTTTGGTTGTTCGCAAGATTATGAGCAGACAACAGTTGGAAGTTATATATATATATATATATATAATCGTAGTCTTTCCCCAGCAAATACCATGGATATTGTTGTTTTGCTTGGTGCTGTTGAGCACTCATGGACTTATTGTCGAAGTTTATATGATCATATCGTGATCTGTCATTTGCAACACAGTTATTGTATATTTTCCAGCTTTTCGTTCATTTGCATTTTAATGTTATATCTGCTTATTCAGCATGTTGAGGTTCCTATTCCTTCGCCCAAGAAAAATGAGGCTTTGTTGAAGTTGGAGGCAGCTTCTATAAACCCAGTAGATTGGAAAATCCAGAAAGGCATGCTCCGCCCGTTTCTGCCACCCAGATTTCCATTTACCCCTGGTAAGAAATAGTCACTCTAGTTGTTTGAGAATATGTGTGTAGTTTGGTATGTATAATGTTGTAGTTAGCAAAAAAAATTTAGTAATCTTATCTTTCCTGTCATGATGTTAATGTAAATGAATCATTGTATTAGTTATTTTTGAACATCATGTGAAGTTTAAATAGTTTGAGAATTCTATTGAGATTGCATAAGTAATAATCAACATTTTGCAGTGTCATAGTGTTTGGGGTTGACGGTGGGGAATTTGGACTGTCAAGTGTTAACCTATGCCATGACCTTTGATTTCCTACCATTGCTTGCTTTTTGTTTTGTATAGTTGTTGAGGCTCCCTTAAGGCTGCCCACTTTTATTGGTGTTTCAGTAAGTATGAAGCAAAAAAGTTCCAAGAATTCCATTGTGGATTCTCGCTTCAGTTCTGTGTAGGTCTGGTAACTGATGGGGTTTTATATTTCAATGCTGCATATGTAATTTGACATTTTTTTTGTGAAACAGTTTGTGATGCTGCTGGAGAAGTTGTAGAAGTAGGTTCTGGGGTCAATTCCTTTAAGAAGGGGGACAAAGTTGTTGGTCGGCTAAGCTTTCCAGTAAGTGCTTGATGGTCTTCTTTTTTTTATGTAGTTTTTTATTTGAGCGAAATAATTGTCACTACGGCTTATGACTGTCTTAGTAAATCAAAAGAATCCAAATCCTCCAAGTGAAGCTCTGTCATATAACAAGAAATCTTGAGTTCCAATTATTTAGATTGACAATGAATCTTATGCCATTATTGAATTTAATGTCCGGATATGTTGATAGTAATATTCATATCTTTGAAATTCATCTTATTTACATCAAATATAGTTTTTTTGGTCTATCTTCATTTTTCACTCCTTCAACTCTAATCAATTTATCTTTCTTATTTACATAAACTCTTGGTATAAGAGAAAGTGAAAGAGAAAGTACAAGAGAAAGTGAAAGAAAAACGAATAGCTTATAAGGAATTATATATTTGTAAGAACGAGGAAAACTTAAAAAAATATACAATAGCCAAGAAAGAGGCTAAGAAAGCAGTGAATGAAGTAAAAAATAAAACTTTTGAACGATTATATCAAAATTTAGATACAAAAGAAGGGGAAAGAGACATTTATAAAATAGCTAAAGCAAGAGAAAGGAAAACAAGAGACCTTAGTCAAATAAGATGTATTAAAGATGAATGCGATAGAGTACTAGTAAATGATAGCGAAATAAAAGAGCGGTGGAAGATTTACTTTCATCAACTTTTTAATGAAAGTTTAGGGGACCAACTTGACTTAGGCAATTTAAGTATTTCAAATGAGTATAGAAATTTTAATTTTCATCGGAGAATTCAAACTTCAGAAGTAGAACAAGCTTTGAAAGGGATGCAAAATGGAAAGGCCGTGGGACCGGATGATATCCCAATAGAGGTATGGAAATGTTTAGGGAAAAAAGGTATTGAATGGCTTACAAAATTATTTAATTTAATATTGAAAACAAAAAAAATGCCTAATCAATGGAGGGTAAGTAGTCTAGTTCCCTTATATAAGAACAAAGGAGACATACAAAATTGTGCAAACTATAGGGGTATTAAATTAATGAGTCATACCATGAAACTTTGGGAAAGAGTAATAGAAAAAAGATTGAGGAAGGAGACCACGGTAACCGAAAATCAATTTGGGTTCATGCCTGGAAGGTCGACAATAGAAGCTATACATCTTCTTAGGCAATTAATTGAAAAATATCGGGAGCAAAAGAAAGATCTACACATGGTATTTATTGATTTAGAAAAAGCTTATGATAGGGTACCAAGAGAAATTATATGGAGAATTCTAGAAAAGAGAGGCGTTAGCGTAACATATATTGACCTAATTAAAGATATGTATGAAGATGTAACGACTAGAGTGAAGACTTCAGGTGGATTGACTGAAGCATTTCCAATAAGGATAGGGTTACATCAAGGATCAGCTTTAAGTCCCTATCTTTTTACACTAATCATGGATGAACTCACTAGGCACATTCAAGATACAGTGCCATGGTGCATGTTGTTTGCAGATGATATTGTTTTGATAGATGAGACACGTGAAGGAGTAAATGCTAAACTAGAATCTTGGCGGGAAACTCTAGAAATGAAAGGTTTTAGGCTTAGTAGAGTAAAGACTGAATATATGGAATTTAAGTTTAGCAATGCTAGACGTAGTGAAACAATTGTTAAGATAGGAGATGATGAGTTGTCTAAAATCGAGAACTTTAAGTATTTAGGATCGTTCTTGCAAAGTGATGGAGGAATTGAGAGAGATGTCTTACATAGAATACAAGCAGGATGGTTGAAATGGAGATTAGCATCGGGTGTCTTATGTGATCGTAAAGTACCTCTAAAACTTAAAGGGAAGTTCTACAAAACGGCAGTTAGACCTGCTATGTTATATGGTGCTGAATGTTGGGCTATGACTCGAGCACATGAGCAAAAGATGAAAGTTGCAGAGATGAGGATGTTAAGGTGGATGTGTGGACATACGAGGATGGATAGAATAAGGAATGAGAGTATTAGAGAGAAAGTCGGAGTTGCATCTATTGAAGAAAAACTTCGGGAGACACGTTTGAGATGGTACGGACATGTACTTAGAAGACCAATAAATGCCCCTGTTAGACGATGTGAAACTATGATAAATACGCACATTAAAAGAGGGAGAGGAAGACCAAAAAAGACTTGGTTGGCAACAATAAAACAAGATAAATTTTATTTAAATCTAGATGATGATATAGTAGGGGATAGAACTCAATGGCGTAAAAGGATCCATATAGCCGACCCCACCTAGTGGGATAAGGCTTTGTTGTTGTTGTTGTTGTTGTATTTACATAAACTCTTGGTCATCTTGGAACTTTTCTATATCATCTTATTCTTTTTCCCTCTCATTTAATGGAAATTGTACTCTATCCTGAGGAATCATTACTGGTATTGATGGATATAAAATGTAGATATCAATTGTGTTCGATTGGTAGAATAGGTAAAATTGAAATCCTAAAGAAATTCAAAGAACGAGAATATAAAATAATGCTATTTAATTTATGAGATCTAAAATAAAACCTAATGATCTCTGATAATAATATGTATTATGCTTTAATAAATAGCAAGAATGTTTTAAATTCTTGGGTCTGAGAGGAAAAAAGATAAGGGAAACTACCAATTCCTATCCATTCCATAAGAAAGGTCACACAATCCTTTTTCCTTTCGTGCATACGGGAATAAGCATAGTGCATGGGCTCGTTTGCTCCCTCCAAAAACTTAGGGGGCGTTTGGTTTGCTCCATTTTCTATTTTCATTTTCCAGAAAACCGCATTTTCTCATTTTCTGGAAAATGACTTTATTTCATTCTCTAGTTTTCCAGAAAACGCTATATCTTTTTCTGGAAAACAAAGTTGGAAAATGCAAACCAAACACGTTTTCCAGAAAATCGCATTTTCTACGGAAAATGAAAATAAAAAACAAGCATACCAAACGCCCCCTTATCCTCTCTAAAATGATCGAACCAAAATTTTTAATTACTAAACCAAACCAATTTCTCCTTTTGGTGTAAGCATTTAACAAAAAGGAGGCTAAATGGCTATGGTCCAAACAAAATCCCATTATGATGAGCTTATAACCACAATTTAACTCCCAAATAATGCTCAAAAGAATGCAAATAAATAAATAAATCCAATGCAAGCAATTTTAATTTTTTTCAGGAAGAAAAATAAGTAATGATGGAAAATTCTAGGAAAACACTCCCAATAGCTGTAGGCCAACAACAATATTACCCTTTCATGACCTTTTATTACATTGATATAACTAAACATTATTTTCTTATTTAAATCCCAGTACCAGTAAAGTTCAATGATATAGTAATATAAAAAAAAACTCAATTTTGTACAGGTTCTCATCAAAATAACTTTCATTGTTTAGTCTCCAATTTATCCTTTTTAATGTGGAACCTGTTTGACATCCCAACAAAAAATTTTCAGAAGGTGGCAGGGCACTGGGCAGCAAGGTTTTAAGTTTCGACCCGTGCCGATGTTTCGGTCCCAGACCGGAACGATACGGTTTCGGTATCGTATCGTTTCGTGCCGATATGATTTCGGTATTTTTTATTTATATATAATAATTATTAGATAAATATATATTTATTGTGTATAATTTAAAAATAAGTTGTATGTTGATTTGATATAAGTTTTCAATTATTGAACAACTTAATATTGTTAAGAAAACAATTAAATATAACTTTCTTTAAAGTATTAAATAATATATATTTAAAATGATAAAAATATTAAAATATTAATTAAATATAATATAATAAATAATTATCAGATTATAAAATGATTTTTTGAAATTTTTTAAAATTTTTTTAGGTTTTTTAAAATTTTTTTAGAATTTTTAAATAATATTTAAAATATAAAACTAAATTCAGAAAATTCCTTAATTAAATTTATTTAATTTTTTGAATTTAGAAAGAAAATCTTGTATTTAAATAAATACTTTTATTATTATTTTTTTTAAATTTCATTTACGGACGCCGAGCCACGGGCTGCGCCGCGGAGATCCGCCGGAGATCCGCCGGAGCCGCCCGTCCAACGGCTCCAGCAGCCTCCGGCGAAGATTCCGGCGACGCCAGAGGCTTCCGACGACGTCGCCGGAGACCCGTCGTGTCTCCCCGACCCACGGATCTATCCGCCGAAGATGGAGGAGCCGCGCATCCAGCTCCACCACCGTCCGGCGAGACTTCCGGCGACGCCGGAGGCTTCCGGCGACCCCTCCGGCGACGTCGGCGAGTCCCGCAATGCCTCCGGCGAAGCTGCGGAGAATCAAACGATCATACCTGTCGCCGCCGCGCCGCGCTTCGCCACTCGCCGCTGTCGCCGCTCGCCGCTGTCACCACTCGCTGCTGTCGCGCGTGACGCAGATGCTCGCGTCGATACACTCGGCTTCCTCGAGCCGGTTTCGGCGAACGGGCGGAACGAAACTGTTTCGCCCGTTTCGCCCGAAACCAATCGAAACCCTAAACCGTGCTGGGCAGTATGTGTTTCAAGTCGAAAACATGCAGATAGATTTGTTAGAATGAAAGATTAGCTATGATCTTTCAATATTTCATAAACAATGATATAGCAACTAACCCCATGGAAATAATTATTTCCACTCATAGCTATGGAAATAATTGTTTTTTGTCGCATACCTGTGGGCACATATTGATCAATGAGCTGGTGATTGAATCGATGAGACTGCCTCTGAAAGTGGTGATTATGTTGTACTCATAAGGATTTTTTGTGGCAAAACCCATGATAACCCATAAGTTATAAGGTGGCAAAGAAATCAAAGGTAAAGATTCAACTTACCTGACTCACCAGTCGGGATGCAATCATCTGTCAAATGACCTTCTTCCAACCCCCAACATTACCCCAAAAAATATCTGACTGAAAACAGAACAGCTACTACTACTATTGATTACCTACTGAGCTACTGGTCCTGACTACCCCACTAACTGCACAGACTCGAAAAAAAAAACACAGTCAAAGAATGAAAACAAATGTTAGAAGAAGATAGAAATTACAGAATCATATTTGCCATCATTGGCAGCAAGGCGCGCCATCTGTTGCTCTGGCAGTGACTTTTTTGTATAGGCTCTGAATAAATCTGTGCTTCAAATTTTGATTCAGACCAGTACCTGTGATCAGAATAAGACTCTCCTCTTCACTACCTCCAGCATACCATTTTACCCTATATCAACTAACTGAACCACTTATATAATCACCTTCCGCTAAGAATGTGCCTTCACTGGTACTCTTGATGTCCAACTCTCTATCAATTGACATTTCTGAATGCATCTCTGGTCCACCTGCTTACCCTCAAATAAACATTGGTTTCTTTCAATCCAAATTATTCATATTGAGACTTAACACAGAATGTTCATCCTCCTGCTCCCCTTACATTTCTGCATAGCACTCCCTATCAGAGATGATCATTCAAAAAACTGTTCAAGGCGCACTTCTCCCATTCAAAATTATACTGATGATGATCAAGGTTGCAATACATTGTTAGTGTTGCAAAATTACACATCCACATTGTTTAATTCTGAAAATACTCTCTTGCTTGTAGATCTGTATAATCGACAAACATATTCATATCTTAATCTTCTTTGCTAGACCAAGGTTCATGTTTGATGTTGGGCTTTACCGTTTACAGGATAGGAAATGTCAATATCACTTTTTCCTTCCTCTCCAATCTGTCATGCATGTTTTATTCTTTCTATTGACTTCGATTTTTCTTATTACAGAATGCTGGTGGGCTTGCCGAGTTTGCTGTAACAACAATGGCTGCAATGGCCATTAGGCCACCTGAGGTTTCACCATCTGAAGCTGCAGCCCTACCAACGGCAGGCCTGACTGCTCTCCAGTCACTGAAAGCTATTGGGATTAAATTTGATACTCCCAACAAGTCATCCAATATTCTGATAACAGCTGCGTCTGGTGGTGTGGGGCACTATGCTGTCCAGCTTGCCAAGTATGCAGGACTCCATGTTACAGCGACATGTGGCGCACGCAATATAGAACTAGTAAAGAGTCTAGGAGCAGATGAGGTGGTGGACTACAAGACTCCAGAGGGTGCAAAACTGAAGAGCCCATCAGACAGAAAGTACGATGGAGTCATCCATTGCGCAACCAATATTCCCTGGTCAACTTTTGAGCCCAACTTGAGCAGCTGTGGCAAGGTCATTGATATAACTCCGAATTTTACAACTATGGTTGCTTCCATTTTGAAGAGAATCACATTTTCAAAGAAAAAGCTGATACCACTGATGTTGGTACCAAAGTCCGATGAAATGGAATTCTTACTCAATTTGGTAAAAGAAGGTAAGCTCAAGACTGTTATAGACTCCGTATATCCATTAAGTAAAGCAGAAGAGGCCTGGGCGAAGAGCATCAGTGGTCATGCTACAGGGAAGATCATTATCGAAATATGAGTCAGTTATCAGTTACCCTTCTACTCAACTATACATGTAACTAGGCATGCTATCCACCTTTTCTCTGGTCTCTTGCTACAACGTTCCATTCTTACTAGCAATAGTGAGTACACTGTTGAATATTCTGTTCTTTCTATTTGGTTATGCATTGGTAGTTGGTACTTTGACAATGATGTTTATTCAGGCTATCTAGTATACAGGACGCTCATTTCATT
The DNA here is from genome assembly GCA_024364735.1 of Boesenbergia rotunda. Lineage (NCBI taxonomy): Eukaryota > Viridiplantae > Streptophyta > Magnoliopsida > Zingiberales > Zingiberaceae > Boesenbergia > Boesenbergia rotunda. Next base: position 431,119 of record JAGFNQ010002126.1, read on the forward strand.
CTTCCTCCTATGAAAACTACAAATGCATGCTCTGGCTGATCTAGAGCTGTGGTAAAGTAGCTAATACTTCTTTCTACTCATCAAAGTTAAGTTGCTTAGTATTCAGGAAGTTTCCTGCTCAAATCCTTTAGACTTTTAAGATTTAAAAGAACGAGTCGGCATGCCCAGCCCAATTGTTGCATTGCACCCATTGTGTCTTTGCATACCGGTCATTGATCAGTGGCCTCATGTCTAGAACAGCCCAAACGTTTTCAGGCTTCGCATTAGTCCTTCTTTGGTGCACTATAAAATAAAATGTAAGTATGAACCTGAACGGGCTAAAATGATCCAGGTAATGGGATTCAATCTCATCTTAAATTCTCTAAACACCTCAAAGACCACCTTTAGAATTGGGCTAAAAAAATCTTATCGAGAACCTTCTTGTATATCTTTCAAGTTGAGGTTGGGGTTGATTTTTATTTATTATTGTTCATCACCACTATCAGTTGATTGCTCAATTGAATTTGATTGTTACAATTGTAGGATGGTTCTTATCCTCTCTAATTTAACTATGAATAGTCGATTGTCATTTTTTATTAGTTGATTGATGCCCAAACAATTAAGTGTCGTAGTTGATATAAAAATATTTTATTCGTTATTATAGTATTATCAATTGATTGCTCAAACTCATCAATTGATTTAGTTAAGTTTTGAACTTTTTGTTCGCTCGAATAGTAACGTCAATTGACTGAACAACATTAGTCAAGTTGATCAACCGATTTCTTAACTTTGTGTTTGCTATAATAACACCAACAATCGTTTTTTACTTTTAGGATCAATTGAATTGATCAACCATTTTCTACCTTCTGCTTACTACAATCGACTTTATTGTTCATTAATCAAATGTTAAAGTAGCATAATTATTATTCATAAATTCTAAAAATCCCTCAAACCCCAATTTCGAGATTTAGGATTTATTAGTCGATTGATATACCTTATCAATCGCCTGACACTCTTGTTTCAATCTTATCGAAGTTGAGTTCTTGTTTTGCCTAAAATACTGTTAACCTCAATTTATTAGGATTTTTTTACCCAACATCCGGTCAACCTCGGTCTATTCAGTCTTTCATTGTCTAGCATCCGGTCAACCTTGACTTATCAGGACTTCATCATTGCTTAGCATTAAGTCAATTGTCGAGACTTCATCATTTTTTAGCATTTAATAACGTTTGACCTACTGGGACTTCATCGTTGTTTAGCATCTGAACAATCTTGACTTGTTAGAACTTTCTCATTGCTTAGCATTCGGTCAACTTTGATTTGTCGGGACTTCATCATTTTCTAGAATTTAGCCAACCTTGACTTGTCGGAACTTCTCATCTCGTGTCTAATATCTGATCAACCTTGACATGTTAAAACATTACTTTTTCATGCCTAACATCTGGTCCTCCATAACCTGTTAAGATTTTTTTATTTCTCGGTCAATCTCGATCCACTGGACTTTATCATTGTCAACTCCTATTGGACTTCAAACTATCAAGTGTCCGATCAACTGTGACACACTTAGACTTTTCTATTGTCAAATATATCTAATCAATCTTGACCTACTTGACTTTTCATTCTAATCAGCAAATATATTGATCAACTGTCAAATATCCGATCAATTTTGACCTACTTGATATCTCACTCAACCAACTAATATATTAATCAAATAGCGAAATTAAATTTGAGTTAACTCGAGTCTGATCAATTGAGTTTGATGAAAGACTATAGGTCAATTGCACCGTGACAGTGACCTTTCTCATGAAATATGTAACAAATGATGGGTCATTGACTTTTGAGTATGAGAGAGTGATTTACATGGGTGTTTCCTTGATTCCTCTTTGAATGCTTCATTGGTCTTATCCTTCTTCAGGTATGGGCAGCTACTTTTTTAATATCCTTTGTCTTAATTACCTCCAAACATATTACATAATCTTTATTATTGAAGTTAGTTATAGCTTTGGATGTTTGCATTGTGGTACTTGAAGGATGAGATTCCTTTTCAATTTTAATTTTAGGTTGTCTCACATCACTAGGTGTTTTGACAACTTCATCAAGTAACTTCGTCCAGTCTCTACGAGATGAATTGATAGTTAACATATAGATTTATCATCATGATATCTGAGAGTCAAAATTTAATAAAATCAGTGTATCCACCCTTCCCATATACTAGTCATAGCATCCGAGTTAGTAGCCCCCGTGATTTACTTCCTCGGTGATGACCCTGTGACAAGTTGGCAAGGATATTGGGGTCGAACGAATCACCTTTACCACCTTGACAACTTCATCAACTTTCTTAATTTTGACTGATATGTATCAGCTATAATTAAGTTGATTACTATAAGATAGATAGGTAGAAATAGTTAAGTGTCGATTCTCAACCAAGTCGAGTAAAATATTCTCTCATATAATAGTCTATTTGATTTTTAATTTAGTTCTCTACAAATAGACGTAGAGCAAGACACTCGAGATCAACGTATAACCTTTATAGAAATTAATTTTGATGGTACAAATATTAACTATTTTGCAACATAGCATTATTTTTCAACCACATAGCAGCTATAGTCACAATTCATAGGTTAAAAAATCAGTTCTTATGAATGATTTTTCCACGTGTTCATTTTTCTAAATTTAAATCTTTTAAGACGATCAAATACTTTTGGTAAAAATTTCTTCTAATTATAAATTGACTCGAAATCTAGAAAATTTACATATACAAACTCAACAAAAATTCACAATTTTAAAAATGTCCATTTTATATGAATTAAAATTTATAAAGCTATCAAACATAGTTTGTTAATTTTAAAGGGGTTTAAAATATATAAAAAATATATCATAAATAAATTCGAGTAATTGGAAAAGCATAATAATATAAATTAGTATGAATATAAGGTCTTTTTATCATCAAATATTTTTTAATCAAAAGTATTTAAAAATTAATAGTCAATTGATGTCATTTTCAATTGATTAATTATGATTACATATTTTTATTAAACCGCATAATTAAGATTGCGAAATATCTAAATTACATAAAATAATTTTAAAATTACCAAATTAAGTAGGGTAGATAAAGTCTTCAGTGGATTGGTAATTTTTAACAGTCGAATATTTTGTTATTGTTCTCACGGGCGAGCAAATGAAGAAAGAAGTCAGTGGACTGTTTTTTCTTTTTTTAATTAAAATTTAATTTATATAAAATCAATTAATAAGCAAATAACTTTAGAATAATATGAAATTAATTTTTATGTATATAGTTTATTCTCCTGATTATATCACCGAATATATTGGGAGTAGTGATTTTTTAAATACGAATTAAATTTTTCAAACAAAATCGACTGATAGATCAAGCAACTCAGATTGATATGAAATTAGTTTTTATATGTATGATTAATTCTTTTGATTATATCGACACCCTTAAATATTAATTTGATCAAATATATTGAGAATAGTGATTTTTTGAACACGAATTAAATTTTTCGAACAATCAAATTCATATTCAAAAAATCAATGCTCTCAATATATTGAGTCAAATTGATGTTTGAGGGCATGAATATAACCAGGAGAATTAGACGAATATATAGGAGTCAATTTCATGTCAATTCGATGTTGTTTGGTCATAAGCCAGTTTTGGACAAAATTGACTAATAGACTAAACAAACTGGTTGATGGACCAAATGATCTCGGATTGACATTAAACTAACTTTTATATTTAGTTTAATTCTCCTGATTATATTCATGCCCTCAAACATCAATTTGACTCAATATATTAAGAGTAGTGATTTTTGGAACACAAATTAGATTTTTCAAACAATCAAAATCGTATTTAAAAAATCACTACTCTTAATATATTTAGTCAAATTGAAGATTGAGAGCATGAATATAATCAAAAGAATTAGACCAATACAAATGAGCTAGTTTCATGTCAATCCGAGGTCATTTGGTCCATCAGTCGATTTTGCTCAAAACCGACTAATGAACCAAACGAACCGGTTGATAAACCAAACGACCTCGAATTGATATGAAACTAACTTCTATATTTTAATCTAATTCTCTTTATTATATCTATGCCCTTAAATATCAATTTGACTCAATATATTGAGACTAGTAATTTTTTTAACACGAATTTGATTATTCGAAAAATCTAATTTATGTTTAAAAAATCACTACTCTTAATATATTGAATCAAATTAATATTTGAGGGCATTGATATAATCAAGAGAATTAGACCAAAATATAGAAGTAGTTTTATGTCAATCTGAAATCGTTTGGTCCATTAATCAATTTTATCCTAAACTGGCTGATGGACCAAACGAACTGGTAAATGGATCACAAGACCTCAGATTGATATGAAACTAACTTCTATATTTTAGTCTAATTCTCTTGATTATATCAATACACTTAAACATCAATTTGACTCAATATATTAAGAGTAGTGATTTTTTGAACACGAATTTGATTGTTCAAAAAATCTAATTCGTGTTTAAAAAATCACTACTCTCAATATATTGATCCAAATTGATGTTTAAGGGTATGAATATAATCAGGAGAATTAGACTAAAATATAGAAGGTAGTTTCATGTCAATTCGAGATCGTTTAGTCTATCAGTCGGCTCGTTTGGTCTATAACTCGGTTTTGCCCAAAACCAGTTGATGGATCAAACAAACCGATAGATGAACCAAACGAACTCAGATTGATATGAAACTACTATTGGTGCAATCGACCCAGGTTTGATCGGATAAATTATGAGTTTTGATGTGTGTGTTAATAAGTTTAAGTTAGGATTTCATATTGGTTTGATGCATGTTTAAGTCATGCAGGACTTAGTGGAACACACATGGGAGATCTCATCCAGAGTGCTCGGGTCCTTGAGTTAGTGAAGGATCGTGCATCTGAGGGATCGCCGGACAAAGAGCAACGGAGTGGAGCCAAGGGAAGCGGACTTCAAGGCATACGCGATGGATGACATGGAGACGAGTCATGGGCTCGTATGTATTTGAGGGACGAGAGCCAAAGGAAGAGGGCTTCCAAGGGTGACTCCGGAGAGAATGAGAGTGAGTGTGTAAAAGGAGCAGTTGACTGGTAGGGACACCAGTCAACTGATCTTTCTGTTAGGTCGAACAGAATGTAGCAGTCGACTGGTCTGAGCGCCAGTCGATTGGTCTGTTCGAAAAATAGTCGTTGGCTAAGCACCAATCGACTGGGGTTGGAGCCAGTCGACTGGTGTCGGGACTGAGTTATTTTGTTAGCAGCTCTCTCCTCTATTTAAAGAGGATCTTGAGACTTGAGAAGGGTTAACAATGTTTATTGTAAAAAGCCCTTCTTGCTCAAGTGCTCAAGCTCCTAAAAGTTCATCTCTTCCTCCTAATCCTAACTCTCAACTTGTAAAGAGGTAGAGAACATTGTGAGAGGTTGTTCTCTATCGAGAAGGAGAAAGTTCTAGCGGAGATTGTCGGGATTGATCCACTGAAGGATCAAGGGTTCGTCCACCTTAAGGACATGCTGTGGAGTAGGAGCAAGCAATCTCCGAACCACGTAAAAGTTTAGTATTAGCATTGATTTCATTATTTCTTTCATTTCCGCTACGAGTACTAACTTTGTAGGAAGAAATTTGAATTGAGGGAATCGAGCTATTCACCCCCCCTCTCTCTAGCTGGCATCCGATCCTCTACAACTACCTCTTATATATTTATCTAATTCTCCTAATTATATTCATGCTATCAAACATGAATTTGACTCAATATATTAAGTGTAATGATTTTTTACACACAAATTTGATTGTTCGAAAAATCTAATTCGTGTTAAAAAATATTGCTCTCAATATATCGAGTCAAATTGATATTTGAGGACATGTATATAATCCGGAGAATTAGACTAAAATATAAAATTTAAGTTCATATCAATCTGAGGTTTTTTTTGGTCCATCTATCAGTTTGTTTGGTCCATCAGTCGATTTTGAGCAAAATCGACTGATGAACCAAATGACCTCGGATATAAATTGAGAGAAGTGATTTTTTAAATATAAATTTAATTGTTCGAAACATCTAATTCGTATTTCAAAAATCACTACTTTTAAGATATTGAGTCAAATTGATGTTTGAGGGTATGGATATCATTAGGAGAATTAGACTTAAATATAGAAGTTAGTTTCATGTCAATCCAAGGTCGTTTGGTCTATCAACTAGTTCGTTTAGCTTATCAGACCAAACGATCTTAGATTGACATGAAATTAACTCTTATGTATTCGTTTAATTCTCTTGGTTATATCAACATCCTCAAATATCAATTTGACCAAATATATTGAGAGCAGTGATTTTTTAAACACGAATTTGATTGTTTGAAAATTTTAATTCGTGTTCAAAAAATCACTACTCTTAATATATTAGGTCAAATTGATGTTTGAGGGTGTGAATATAATCAAGAGAACTAACCATACACATATGAACTAATTTCATATTAGTCCGAAATTGTTTGGTCCATCAGTCGATTTTGACTTCCTATTGCCAAGCAAAACCTGCAGATGGATCAAACGAGTTCAGATTTATATGAAATTAGTTTCTATATGTATGATTAGTTCTCCTGATTATATCCACGCCCTCAAATATCAATTTGACCTAATATATTGAGTGTGGTGATTTTTTAACACGAATTAAATTTTTTGAATAATCGAATTCGTGTTTAAAAAATCACTGCTTTCTATATATTGGGTCAAATTGATATTGAAGGACAGATATACTTAGTGAACTAACCATACACATGAATAAATTTTATATTATTCCGAAATTATTTCATCTATTTTTTTTTTTAATTTTATTAAAAATTAAAGTCTATTGATTTTTAAATGTGATTTTTTTACAGTAGAGCAATTCTAGATCCTACACAGATGATATCAATCATGATCAAGGATCGTAAAATATACATTAAAAAACTAAAAAAAAAAAAAATTCTATTAAATGTAATGATAATAATAGTCAACTTAAAAATATTATTGATTACAAATGATAATTTAATTGTCACCTATTAGATAATAGAATCTAAAATTTATCATTTAAAAAAAATTAACATAAATTATTGATAAAAAACTAACTAAAAATAAGTAAACAGATGCTAACACTAACTCTATAAAAGATAAAATAATAAAAAAAAAGATTAAAAATCTTCTAGGCCTCTGAAATGACTTTAAATAATATTTTTTGAAATTTAACCTTAAAAATAACTATAGATCTTTGAATGAGTTTCGATTTTATATATTATACATCACGTGGTTGAATCTGAATCAAAAGTTATGACCTTTTAAAACTTTCACCGATCCTGTTCCGATTCTACTACGATCCTGTCCGATCCTATACGATTCTGTACGATCATATCTGATCCTACGATTCTACGATCCTACGATCCTACCGATCCTACTGCGAAAATCGATTCTGCACGTTTCTGGATCGATTTGTGATCTAGGATCGTAGGATCGTACGATCCTACGATCCAGGATCGCGATTTTGCAAACTATGCGTGAGAGTAGGAGAAATTCAATAGATTGGTATTTTTCACCTGATAAGGATAAAATAAAAATACATGGATAATTTTAAAACTATCCTATATAATTTGGACTTTTTATAAATTTAACTACGCCGTTCATTGAAAAATAATTCATGGTTCATAACGCTAGTAGAGATAATTATAAGGTATAAATGGTGTTTCCTGTTCGGATCTTCACACCCGAGTGCGCTTTCTCTATCCGTTATAACAATTCACCAATACAAAAATGATGGCATATTGGTAAAAATTTTGAAAATACCCTTATTTTTCTTTTATTCACAATGAACCCCTAATATTTTTTTAATTATCCATAAAAAGCGTCATACTGATTGGCAAGGGTTCCCGGCGCCGACCATTCCGCCGACCACGAGCCCGAAGTCTGGCCACCGTATGGACCACTCCGTGTCGGTGGCGGTCGTCACAGACCCGACCAGCCGCCGGCTCAATCCTTCGCGGTGCGCAGGGCAAGCGCGCAGTGGAGCTCGTAGCATGGAAGGATGGCGCGCTTCCACAGGTGGTGCACTGACATTCTTCGTTTTTGGACGAGAGGGAATATAATAATAAAAAGTAATTTTATTTCTGTTAAAAAAAAATGAGAGAAAAAAAAATTAACATTTTTTAATTAGTGATGATTATCTCACAAATTTATGAAAAAAATCAAACCGATGGACAAAGTAAGTCAATTCCGTAAAAAAAAAAAATAAGTAGTAGGACGAACGAATATCTAAATAGATATCTAGACATAGCGGCAGGGGCGGGAGGGTCGGTTCGGGGGGGGCGGCGTCGTAGAGGCAAGGAAGGGATTTGGGTTTTTTTTTTGGCATGGGCACTTTTTGAATAAGTAGAAAGTACGGGCGCCTATTGGAAATAAGAAAAAGGGCTTCCTGGGAATTTTGCCAAAACACGTTCCAGCCCTCCAGTTGTTTCTATGAGTAACCATTTCCTTCGTAGTTCATTCCTCTCTCGCCACTGTTCCTCCCTTAGCTCCCTTCTCAACCTCGAATGGCGGCGGAAAAACCATGCACCATGAAGGCTGTACAATACGATTCCTACGGAGGAGGTGCCGCCGGCCTCAAGGTAAGCATGCCTCTCCATTGGATTATTGTTTGGCTTTTAAAATAGTCCACATTTTGGCGAAGCCAGTGACAGAACGGAAAATGCTTCATCTGCTGGATGGAGGATCCAAGGACAAAATGATATTCTGACTCTACTTGCTATTTACTAATCGATTTCTGACTCTGATTTACTTTGACTGATTGATTAGCCAGTCAACTGGATAAAATTTTCATGTATTGGCAATTCTTGATTTATTTGACTGTTTGGTTGTTCGCAAGATTATGAACAGACAACAGATGGAAGTGATACACACACACACACACACATACACACCATGGATATTGTTGTTTTGCTTGGTGCTGTTGAGCACTGATGGACTTATTGTCGAAGTTTATAGGATCCTATCGTGATCTATCCTTTGCAACACAGTTATTGTATATTTTCCTGCTTTTCTTTCATTTGCATTTTTGTGTTAATTCTGCTTATTCAGCATGTTGAGGTTCCTATTCCTTCGCCCAAGACAAATGAGGCTTTGTTGAAGTTGGAGGCAGCTGCTATAAACCCAATAGACTGGAAAATCCAGAAAGGCATGTTCCGCCCATTTTCGCCACCCAGATTTCCATATACCCCTGGTAAGAAATAGTTAATCTAGTTGATTGTGAATATGTGTGTATTTTGGTAGGGATCAAAGGGATTAGCAAGGTTAATCAACGCCCTGATCTATAGTGTGTTTAATTTGAAATTGAATTCGCCGACATGGGATAATTCCAAGATGACTTGTTTATAAAGGTAATTTTGGAAAACGTCCTGATTTTTGCACCAATAGATACAAATACTATAGATCAGGAACAAAGTTGATTAAGCCAACACCATCTATCCAGCCGACCTGGTGTTATTCCAAGATATGATTTATTGGTGAAGGAAGTGGGTTATGATGTCTTATCTTTTTAAATCCAGGGGCAGTTATTGGAAGGGTTTTTGATGCTCTAATTGTGTCCTTTGAAGCTGGCATGTTAGAGGAGTTTAGTCTATAGATGGTTCAATAAAATGCAAAAATTTCCAATCACATAGGAATGAATGACAACCAAGATATAAAACTTTTAATGTCAGGTCTATTTATGAGGTTTTTGGCTTTCCTGGTGGTGGTGATGGTCATCATTGATTTTGTTAACAATAGGTGACTGATTATGTTGTTTCAATTTTGTGATGATAAGTATAATGCTGTAGTTAGCAAAGTTTCTTTAGTAATCGTATCTTCCCTGTTATGATGTCAACATAAATGGATCATTGTATTAGTTATTTTCCAACATCATGTGAAGTTTAAATAGTTTGTGAATTCTCTTGAGATTGCACAAGTAATAATCAGCATTTTGCAATGTCATAGTGTTTGGGGTTGACGGTGGGGAAATTGGACTGTCAAGTGTTAACCTATGTCATGACTTTTGATTTCCTACTATTGCTTGGCTTTTTTATTTGTGTAGTTGTTGAGGCTCCCTTAAGGCTGCCCACTTTTCTTGGTGATTCAGTAAGTATGATGCAAAAACGTTCCAAGAATTCCATTGTGGATTCTCGTATTATTTAGTAGGATAACAGATTTATTCATTTAATAGTGATTCACATCAGTTCTGTTTAGGTCTGATAACTGATGGGGCTTTATATTTCAATGCTGCAAATATAATTTGACATCTTTTTGGTGAAACAGTTTGCGATGCTGCTGGAGAAGTTGTAGAAGTAGGTTCTGAGGTCAATTCCTTTAAGATGGGAGACAAAGTTGTTGCGTTAAGCTTTCAAGTAAGTGCTTGATGTTCTTTCTTTGAAGTAGATTTTTATTTGGGCGAAATAATTGTCACTAAGGCTTAAGACTGTTTTAGTACATCAAAAGAAGCCAAATTCTCCAAGTGAAGCCCTTTTGTATCATAGGAAATCTTGAGTTCCAATTATTTAAATTGACTATGAATCTTATGCCATTATTGAATTTAATGTCAGGATATGTTGATAGTAATATTCATATCTCTGAAATTCCTCTTCATTATATCGAATATAGTTTTTTTTGTCTCTCTTCATTGTTCACTCCTTCGACTCTAATCAATTTAGCTTTCTTATTTACATATACTCTTGGTCATCTTTGGACTTATCAATATCATCTTAATCCTTTTCCCTCATTTAATGAAAATTGTACTCTTATCTTGAGGAATCATTACTGGTATTGATGAATATAAAATGTAGATAGCAATCATATACGATTGGTAGGATTGGTAAAATTGAAATCCTAGAAGAAAGAGAATAAAATAATTCTATTTAATTTGTGAGACCTTAAAAAAATAATGATCTCTGAGAATGATTAGCATTATGCTTTATTAAATAGCAAGAATGTTTTAAATTCTTGGGTCTGAGAGGAAAAAGATAAGGAAACTACCAATTCCTATCCATTCTGCAAAAAAGGTCACACAATTCCTCCTCAATGCATAGGGGAGTAGGGATAGTGTGAGACTCATTCGCTCCTCCAAAAACTTTATCCTCGCTAAAATGAACAAACCAAATCCTTTAATAACTAAACCAAACCAATTTCTCCTTTGGTTGTAAGCATTTATTTGAAAGGAGGCTAAACCAATGTTCTAAAAAGCGCTAGGCGGTATGCGAGCGATCACCCGCTGCCCAGTACCTTGGCGCCTAGGCGGTCGCCTTGGCACCTAGGCGGAATATTTTTTTCTCTATCAATTGGCAGTGTTCAATCAATTAGACCAGTATTCAATCGATTGGCTAATCGATTGATAGCCTTCTATTTTTTGTGAAACTCATGCCAATCGATTGACCACTATCAATCATGTCAATCGATTGACCACTATCAATCCAATCGATTGATAGTATTCAATCGATTAGCTAATCGATCGGCAGGTTTCTGTTTCTCGCAAAACTCCTGCCAACCAATCGATTGACAGTATTCAATCGATCGGCCAATCGATTCGGTAAGTTTCTGTTCCTCGCGAAACTCCTATCAATCGATTGACAGTATTCAATTGATCGGCTAATCGATTTAGCAGACTTTTATAAAGAAAAAAAATCGGCCGCCCCCGCGTAGGCGGCACCCAGCCGCCTAGGCGGCCAATTAATACGGCGACACCTAGAGGCATCACCTTTGCAAAAGGCAAGGCAGTGGGCAACTGCCCAGTGCCTAGGCGGTCCTAGGTACCTCCTTTGCAAAAGGTGGCTAGGCAGTGGGCAGTATGTGTTTCAAGTCGAAAATATGCAGGTAGATTTGTTAGAATGAAAGTTTAGTTATGATCTGTCAATACTTCATAAACAATGATATAGAAATTAACCCCATGGAAATAATTATTTCCACTCATAGTTGTGGAAATAATTGATTTTTATCGCATAACTGTGGGCACATATTGATGCTTGTGGTGGTGGATTGAATCCGTTAGACGGCATCCTAAAGTAATGTTCATATTGTACCCATATGTATTTTTTGTGGAAAAACCCATGATAACCCATAAGTTGTAAGGTGGCAATGAAATCGAAGGTAAAGATACAACTTACCTGACTGACCAGCCAAAATGGAATCTTCTGTCAAATGACCTTCTTCCAACCCCAATATTACACCGAAAATTGGTGACTGAAAACAGAAAAGCTACTACTACTATTGATTACCTACTGAGCTACTGGTCTTGACTACCCCACTAACTGAACCTTCTACTGACTCAAAAAAACTCTGACAAAGAATGAAAACAAATGTTAGAAGAAGATAGAAATCGAAGTATCTTAACTGACTCCATTGGCTGCAAGGTGGACTACCTGTTGCTCTGGCAGTGATTCTTCTTGTCCAGGCTCTGAATAAATCTGTGCTTCAAATTTTGATTCAGACCAGTGCGGGTGATCAGAATAAGATTCTCCTCTTCACTACCACCGACATGCCCTTGTAACTTATATCAACTAGCTGAATAATCTATAATCACCTTCCAATCAGAATGGGCCTTCACTGGTACTCTTGAGGTCCAACTCTCTATCAATTGACATTTCTGAATGCATCTGTGGTCCACCTGCTTACCCTCAAATAAGCATTCGTTTCTTTCAATCCATATTAGCCATATTGAGACTTGACACAGAATGATCATCCTCCTGCTCCCCTTACATTCTGCATAGTACTCCCTGTCAGAGATAATTATTCAACAAACTGTTCCGGGCACACTTCTCCCATTCGCAATTCTACTGATAATGATCAAGGTCACAATACATTGTTATTGTTGCAAAAGTACACATCCACATTGTTTAATTCTGAAAATGCTCTCTTGTTTCTAGCTCTGTATAATAGATAAACATATTCATATCTTCTTAACCTTCTTTGCTAAACCAAGCTTCATGTTTGATTTAGGGTTTGAAGGATAAGATATGTCGAATCACTTTTTCCCTTCCAATCTGTCATGCATATTGTATTCCTTCTATTGACTTTGATTTTTCTTATTACAGAATGGCGGTGGGCTTGCCGAGTTTGCTGTAATAACACTGGAAGCAATGGCCATTATTCCGGAGGAGGTGTCACCATCCGAAGCTGTAGGCCTACCAATGGCAGGCCTGACTGCTCTCCAGGCACTGAAGGCTATTGGGATTAAATTCAATACTCCCAACAAGTCATCCAATATTCTGATAACAGCTGCCTCTGGTGGTGTGGGGCACTATGCTGTCCAGCTTGCCAAGTATGCAGGACTCCATGTTACAGCGACATGCGGTGCGCGCAATATAGAACTGGTAAAGAGTCTAGGAGCAGATGAGGTGGTGGACTACAAGACTCCAGAGGGTGCGAAACTGACGAGCCCATCAGACAAGAAATACGATGGAGTCGTCCATTGCGCCTCCAATATCCCCTGGTCCACTTTTGAACCCAACTTGAGCAGCAGTGGCAAGGTCATTGATATAACTCCCAATTTTATAAGTATAGCTACTTCCAGTCTGAAGCCGATCACATTTACAAAGGAAAAGCTGATACCACTGTATCTGGTACCAAATTCCAGCGAACTGGAATTCTTGCTCAATTTGGTAAAGGAAGGTAAGCTCAGGACAGTCATCGATTCGGCATATCCATTAAGCAAAGCAGGAGAGGCCTGGGCCAAGAGCATCAGTGGTCATGCTACAGGGAAGATTATTATCGAAATATGAGCCAGTTTTCAGGTACCATTCTGTCTCACAATACATGTAACTAGGCATGCTGTCTTTGCTCTGGTCGCTTACTACAACGTTCCACTCTTAAAATCCATGGCGACTAAACTGTTGAATTTTGTATATGGCTATGCATTAATACTTCGAGTGATGTTAATTCAGGCTATCTGGTACGTACACAGGACATTCATTTCATTCTTCCTCTTAATAAAACTGCAAATGCATGCTCTGACTGATCTAGCCGTGGCAAAGTAGCTAATACTTTCAACGCATCAAAGTTAAGTTCCTTGGTATTCATCTTCCTGCTCAATTCCTTTAGCCTTTAGAATTTAAAAGAATGAGTCAAGACGCTGACTCAATTGTTGCATTACACACATTGAACTTTGCATCCCGGTCATTGATTAGGGGCTTCAGGTCTAGAACAGATCAAACTTTTTCAGGCCTTGCACTAGTACTTGGTGCACTATGAAATAAAATCTAGATATGAACCTGAACGGGCCAAAATGATACACATAATGGGATTCAACCTCATCCTGAATTCTCTACATCACCTCAAAAACCACCTTTTGATCTTCGACCCTCTCTATTTTTACTCTGACTACCATATCATTAATTTACCTAGTTCTTAGTCTTGTTTTGTATTTTTTCTATTTGTTTTTACTAGGCATTAATTATAATTGTAGACGACCAAACAATCACAAGTATTAGGTTATTCATCGCTCCTCTAGCTTGACCAATTGATGTAACAAGTACTATCAGGGCAAGACCATTCCTCGGAGACTAACCACTAAAGAAGTAGATTCAAGAAATTATGATGCAAGAGAGTTATAGAGAGTATTTGGGAGAGTTTTTGCTTCTTAAAAAATGATTTTTATAGAGATTATTTCGAAATTAGTAAGAAGCTAAAACATGGAGTGTTTGAAAATATAAGTCAAAAGTTGATAAAAGGTAAAGTTTGAGTGTTTAGTGAATAATTACTTTCAATCTTAATTTTTAGTTAAATGGCAATAATATCCTTAAACTATATAAATTAATTTTTTTAATTATCTAAATATAATTTTGATACACCATCTGTAATATTTTATATATTTATTATTATATTCTGAATATTATATTAAAATTAATTTTTTTAATAATATATATGTTTAAAAAAGATATAAAATTAATAAAAATTACAAAAATTAAAAAATGACAAAATTTATAAAAATATGTATAAAAATTTCTAAAATTATATAAAAATATAAAATTTTATTTAAAAGCGTGGTGACAATTATGTAAAATGATAAATTTATTAAAGGTATAAATGTCAAATTTTAATTCTGGACCATAATAAAAAAGTAGAAGCAGAAAAAAACATCAAATTCTTCCTTCCGGCTTTTGAATAAAAGTTGCAGAAGTTAAAGCAGAATCTAACATTCACAAATACTTAAAAGTGTTTTTGTGTAGCTAGAATCTAAAATGCAGCTAGCAGAAGTTCTCCCAAATACTGTCATAGTGTATGTATGATGCATTCGTCTTTCCTTGACAACATAAATGTACAATTAAAAAGATAGGATGAAATATTATGTTATGCATAATAATGGCAATTGGTTTATTGTAATAGAATGTTTAAATTGTCCATGAATCAATTTGGTATGCAAATTCAGTCTAAGAACTTAATATGCGCTAGTCACTTATGCTCTAATGATTATCTGAATTAATAATTTTCATGATTTATTTTATCCTTGTGGATTCAGGGATGGGTTGATAGGGACGTTGGAGGTCAACAAATTACCTTTTGCCACATAGAGAGAGAAATAGAGCCACGGGATTATGATGCAACAAAAAGATATCAAGTTATGATTCAGACATTTATGATTTGATCCCAACTACGGTGCATTTGTATGGATTTTTTCATCGAATGAGACGCATAATTATGAGATATTGTGTTTCTATCTCGCGTGCAGCGTGTGCTTCTCGATTTACCATGATAGTCAATGAAAAATTTTTATAAGATCGAATCAATCATCTCAGATTCAATGTTACTTCAATGTTACTGGATTCACTAGAGAGAGAGAGAGATATAGAGTTTCACAAATATAATATGCTTGTAAAATACTTAAGAAAATAAAAAAAAACCGAGTTTGAATTTTAGTATGAATATTTTAAAAACAATCTCTAAATATATATAAATTATGTTTAGAATTTATCCAAATTAAATTCAAAAGTATTCAAATAAAATTTAGATATCGAAATTATCAAAATAAATAAAAAAAAGAGAGAAATGCATTTCTCGGCCTTTGGCTATGATAAAGTATAGTATTTGTTTTTATCCATTTATTATCTAATAGAGAGAAAATTTAGGAACGTGTGAAATGTTAAAGTATTTAGGAAAATAAATAAAAGAATAATCTCAATATGAATGAACATTTAAATCTTTATAAATTGTGTTTCAAATGTATTCAGTAGAACATTCTCGAATAAAATATTAACTCAATGTCCACGCCATTGGTGCCTCCTATTTAACTCTGGTCATATTTGAAAAAGAATGGAATTGAATTCCTTCAAAAATTAAAATTCAATTTCATTATTTAAAATACATTATTAATCAAGAATTGATAAGGAATTCAAATTCAGTTCTTTCCAAATAAATCATACCCAAATAGGTCTGATTTATGAAGAGAATTACTCTGATAAATTAAAATTACTAAATAACCCTTATTTTTCACTCAGCGCTATTTTGGATGAAGGACAAAATGATAAAAATATATGAATTGAATTTAATTCTGATAGATTCTAAATCAAAGAATTCAATTCAATTTTGTTATTTACTAATTCATTCTAAACATAAGAATTGAATTTAATTCATAATAAAATTCAATTCTGGATGGAATTCAATTAAATTCCTTTGCTTAAAAAGTTTTCAAACAAGATGTTAAGTCTCATGTAATTTGAAATTGCAGTAGTATAAGCACCTTTTTTTAATTCTGCTTAGTAGGTCTACCGCCCATATAGATTCGATGAAGTACATGTGCACGAGATGAATAGAGGGTAAATGAGGGCAACGACAAGATCGTCCCCTTTCAATATAAACTTATATTTTTCACCCCTCTAATATTAAATTTTTGGCTCCGTCCCTGAATACATTGACCATAACCAACTTCTAGTTCAAGGCAAGAGTACGTCTTACATCCTTCTTCATGCTAGTCATTATTATAATCCTTATAATTTATCTTTTTCATATTAATCTATGAATTAACAAAGATATTGAGACGAACGAATGATCTTATCACCATGAGTACATCTACACTCATCATCACTGTGCAAACTTCTATTTTCTTTAATAATTTTAACTGTATATCATGCAATTCAGCTGCCTGTTGATACCTAATACATATTTTTTTTCATTTTAGTTTTCAGGGGACCAACTACATTGGTGGATGCTGAAAAAGTTAGCCCAACAACCAAACCTGCCAAGCATCCTTTTAATGTTGCCAGAAGGAAGAGACAGAATAGCAGGCGACTTGCCCCTCAGCCACAGAGCCACAGCGAGGCTCGCCACGCTGTTCAGATTGCAGAAAGAGAACTGAGCTGAGCTAAGCCACTGACCGACTGAGTTGCATGGTCCCTTCCATTATTCCACTATTAGTTTGTCTCTTAATATTTTTAACAATCCGTTTTAAAATCAACATGAAAAAAATAAATAAAATTATTAGTTTAAATATTATGACTAAAACGTGTGAAAAATAAACATATTAATTTTATTAAATTTTAATCTTAAATTTTAATGGTAATATTATCATGTTAACTATCAATTCATCTAATAAAAACGTCTGACACTGCTCCATGATGGTAAAAGATAATTCGTTCATCCTCAGAGTCCCCGCCAACCCATCTCAGGGCCATCACGGAGGAGGTAAATTACGGAGCTACTAGCCCGGATATTGTGATGGCAAAAAGGTGAATCGCTCACCCCAGCGCTCCCGCCAACCCGTATCAGGACCAACACAAAGAGGTAAATCACGGAGGCTACTAGCCCGGATATTGTGGCTAGTGCGTGAGGAGGGTGGCATACTGACTTTACCAGGATTTGACCTCCAGATCTCTTGATAGCAATACTCACGCATTAACTATCAATCTATCCCGTGGAGACTATTAGTCCGGATGTTGTAGCTAGTACATGGAGAGGATGGGCATATTAACTTTGTCAAGATTTAACCTCTAGACTTCATGATGACATTTATATATTAATCATCAATTCATCCCGCCGCAAAGACATGAGCATTGCTCAGTGCTGCACTGGACCGTGCGAGATTTGATGAGGGACTGCGATTAATTAATCTCCCCTGCAGCCTAGCTTTTCCAAAAATATCCAAAAATAAAAAGAATAAGAGTCCTCCTGAGACAAAGAAAAGTTTACTTTTGGCAATCATTAATTGATGGCTAAAAGAAAGTCTCCCTATTTTTTTCCAGAATTATTTTTATTTTTTATTTTTACTATTGTAATAATTATGAATCCCTAATGGTTATAATAACAACATTTCAATTATAATCGACACTAATAAATTATATTATAATGATTATAATTTATAACTATCATAATATAAATATTTCAGGTCAATCTAAATTAACATCATATATATTACATTAATAGTAATGAATCATAGCGATTACATCAATCCATCGATCATTAGGAAAATTTAGAAGTGTAGATGGATCCTAAGAAATAGTCTAATGCTATAGGTAATTCAAATTTCTCATATATTTAATGTGTCATGTAAGATTTGAATCCTAATTAGTTAGGAAGCACGACCATTTATAATACACAGATATCTCTTTTATTTTTTTAATTGATATTAGATATCCAATTTATATTGATTAATTCTGAGATAATTAATATAGCTTCATAAAAGTTTTTTATTAGTCATCGAAATAAATCGGAAAACTGTCACAATAGATAATCTATCAGTTTAATATTCATAGATCAACTATCTATTAAAAGAAATTCACCCGTTAATTCATCAAAACTAAAATTGAATGCTTAAATGTTTAGAAAAATAAAAAATTACTATATTCAACTTATATCAACTAATTTTTAGATAGATCAACTCGATTTATATAAATTTCTCGTTGACTATCAAAATAATTCCAAAAGTGTGGGCCACTATTAGAGATGGAAATATGTCAAACGGTCTGTCAGGGGCATGTAGTCTGGCCTGTGTTTAGCCTAGCCTAACCTGGCCTGGCCTATTTAGAAATAAGATAATATTCAGGCATGTTTCAAAGTTTATTTTTCGTATCAGGTCAGGCACAGATTCAATATAAAGATTATCCAACTTGACAGGCTGGCCTGGGTCTGTTAAGATTAAATACATATGTATATATTTGTAGGCATGACCTGTTTTGAGATCTGTATAATGTAAAGTCTGTTTTGAGACTTGTATAATGCAAGACCTGTTAAGGTTGATTTTCAGTATGTTTAATATTTTAGCCTATTAGTTTGTATAAAGTATTCTAACTTACATGCTTTGTAATTATGTTACAGGTTAGATCAGACTATTAAACAGACAAATTTAGATTAAGAATAAAGTCTCTAATAAATTATAGATTTATAGATCAGGATCATTTTATTATTATACAAATGTGATTTATTAAGATAAAAGTTTGACCGGAACTGATATATTTCCATCCCTAAGCACTGTACCATTTTTCGGGGGCCACGGAAATCATTGATTGCGTTGCTTGCCTATCTGCCTCTAGCAAGACAAACTGAGACAGCCAACCTTGTCCAACTCATTTACATTGACTTTATGCTCTGCATTATTTGTTACAGCAGACGAGACGAGATTAATTGGTCCTTTACTCTCAAGAAGAAACAAACAATGGCGCACAATTCTCGGGATTCCCCGCACTGACAAAATGTGGTTAAATAATTGGTGTCGTGATTGCCGACGGCGTGGGGAAGAAGGTCTCCGGCTCCGGCGCCGGCGCCGGCCGGAGGGGGGAAGGTTTTAGAATATGTCGAGGATTTCCAGTATGTGATCGTTGCAGAGCGGGCAGCTGCCGCGGTTCACCCAGAGTTCCCGGGAGCATCGCCGGCAGAAGGTGTGGCCGCAGGGGATGAAGGCCGCCCCCTTGAGCCGCATCATGCACACGCAGCAGACGCGGAGTGCGCCGCCGCCGTCGATGATGTCGTCCGGCGCCGGTTCGTCGTCTTCCGGAAGCAGCGGAGGGGACGCGGCCTCGACTCCGCTGCTCCACTGCGTGTCTGTCTGCTCCAGCAGCGACATCAGGGAGACCCCCGCCGCCGCTGCGGTAGCCGAATCCGGCGGCCCGAGGTCGGAGATTTCTTGGCCGCCCGCAGGAGGCTCCTCCGGCGGCGACGTTGCAGTGGAGGCGGACGCTGTGGAGCCGCGGAGGGAGGTGAAAGATGGAGAATTTGAGCGGGCGAGGGAGCGGAAGGGGAGCAAGCTGGCGTGACCGGACGACGATGCCGCCGCGACGCCGGCGGTGCCAGCTCGGCGGAGGCAGAAGCAGGCGACCAACGACTTCCAATTGACTCCATTGCTAGAATTACCACCCACAACGATCTCACCCGCTTCCTGCTCCTCCCGCATGATCTCCACCAGCGTCCTCCCGCCGCCGGCGCCGGAAGACGCGAAGCTCCTCGCGCACGCAGCGACGGCTGTCAAGGCGCTCATCTCGTCCGCGTCGTCCCTGATCTTTAGTAGTTCCTGAAGCTTACAAGGAGCTTCCTCCGCCGCCAGATGATCGGAGAGCATCGCGCTCCGCCGGTGCTGCCTCCCCCTTCTCTCCATACTCCAAAATCGAAACTTTTAGCCAAAATCTCTTCCAAAATTCTCTTTTTTAGACTCTACAAATCCCCAAATCTCAGCAAATTTACAGGAATTCCGAGAAGCAACAAGGATCCACACAAACCGGGCGCCTGTCGCTCAAGCTAAAAAATCTGGCCTTTCCTCCTCGTTTTCTCCCCCTATGATTGATTGAAAAGGAGGAAAAGAAGCGATCAGAGCGAGAACTCCATGCAATCCAAGGAACGGCGTGAGTGACGACGACAAAACAAAAGAGGAAATGGATCTCGAGAGAGGTGGCGATTGGAAACGTCGATGAATGAGCTCATAATCATCTTTGACTGAGAGAGGAGTAAAATGAATCGGTTTCGATGCATTTAATATTTATAGATCTTTGAAACCAGCTCGAGTTCACAAAATTAAATTTAGTATTACTATTAATTAAAAAAATAATTAATTAGTCGGATGCTAATGGAGTTTTTCACCAATATAATTCAGGATAAATAGGAAAAGTTTATATTAAAGTCCACAATTATCATTTGGAGGACCATTACTCATAAGAAAAATTCCTAATTAAATTTTGAGCTCAATATTTCTGACTTGTCACCGGAGAATCTAACCATGATACTTTATCCCGGATAGTATTAGTATTACTATTAATTATTTTAAACTAAATAATAGTAATTATGAGAAGGGAATTAGTGAAAAATTGATGCTAAGTTGTGAACTTGATCAAAATTGACCTCTTATAAAAAAATATGATATTTTTAAATTATAATTTAAAATAATATTTTATATTTGATCAAGTGTAAGCTCCATAGATCGAGGGCGAACTCGTGAGAAACTTTAAACTTGTGGATGGTAGTCGAGCTTGAAGGATGAATCGAAAGACCCTTAAGATGATTAATTATGATATAACATTGGATGTCTCTTTAGATAGAATGATCGTAATGATAGAATTTAACTTTTAGGTAAGGATTGTGATATAAAGAGCTTCGTTCTAGGCCCTAAATTGTGGTTGATCAAACAAAACTATTTAGTTGACTAAATGGTTTGGTGAACCAAACATTTAGACTATCTTTGTTGATCGAATATGGTTTGAACTTTCTTTCGAGTCTCCGATAGTTGAAAAACAACTTAGGTGGTCAATTAAGGCATTTGAACAAAGCAATTGAGAATTCATTTACAATCTTTTTGGGTGGATCTTTTAGCACCAATTCTTCAAAGAAAATATTTCTAATCTTCCTCCATCAAACTCAAGTGTTAAATGAAAAGTACTCTTCTCTAGTAGAGAGTATCTATCTTTAACTTTTTTGTTTCTTCTTCATTTAAGGATTTTTTTCCTCAACTAGAGAGAATATAGACGAGAGATGCTTTGTGTTGTGTAGTTTATTGTTGTGAGGAGTTCAAGCAACTTATAATTCATAACATTGAATGCCTGTATGGTATCAAGGGATCTAAGAATTATGCACATTGAAAAATATGGTTGTGATTATGAAGTTTTATGAGAATCCATTAAAGGGAGGCCAAACACGAACATAATTGCATTTATAACTGAAGGTGATATGTGATCCACATCTTCATGGTCAAATACTATTGAAGTTGAAATACCTCAACTTGGTCACGTGGTAAAGAAGATATATAATAAAAGAAAGAAGAGCAAAAGATTCAAGCAAGTTCTCGCATGCTTAAAATATAATAAGAAAAGTCAACCCATAAGAGTAAAAAAGAAGAATAAGAAGAAACATTCGAAGAGAAAGTAAATACAAAGAATATATATATGGGCATCAAGTCCTATAGTAGTTCGGTTGCAAACATAGAGGATGAGATAGCAAGTCAAGAGCAAGTGATTTTGAGATAAAAGGCTTAATTTTTGATGAATTATCATAATTAGTTAATGAATTTCAAATTAGCAAAATCAAATGATAAAGAACTGAGTCTCTAGGACTTGGTGCACCTCTAATTGATTTGAGTTAGCTCCCGGAGCTATGGTACAATGGTAGGATGACTAATCGTTATCCAAATGTCCACGGTTCGATCCCAGCTATGGCGTATTTATAAGAATTTTTCTTCTCAATAGGGTGCGAACCCTGAGACGCTGGGCTTCTAGACCGCCTATCGTGAGCGCTTCCCGATTTATCCTGATAACCGGTGAAAAACTTCCGTGGGATCGAGCTGATCAGCCTAGGTTCGTCTGCTATTTGGTCCATATATTTTTTTTCTAATTGATTTGAGTCAATTTACTTTTCATTTTTTAAAAAATTATTTTTTTTATTTCTTAATTTTCAAAAAAAATATTATTTTTTTAAAAATAAACTTGAAAAATATAAATCAAACAACATTTTTTAGAAAATCATATTTTCTCTCAAAATAAAAATAAAAAATAATCAAATCAGATGCAACTTTAAACTTTAAACTTGATGACATTAAAAAAAAATCTTTGAAAAGTTTACTTAAAACTTAAAGTAGCCAATGAGTAGTTGAATTATGTTACAAATCAAAATCTAAGGAAACCTATGAAAAAATAAAAAACCAAAAATAAAATAAAAAAATCTGGCCATTTTAAAACCAACAAACTATGTAGAGAACGGACTGGCAGGGCCTTTTACGGGCACACTCTTCTTACATGCTTGTTGTTCCGGCTTGCTAGGCCGGAGGCGCAGCGAGAGCCATGGAAACCCTATCTTCTCTGAACCACCGGAAATTCATTGCCACTTCCGTCGAATTCGATCAATCGATCGCTCGTTGTACACTCTCTCTGTATCTTGCTCACCATGCCGGTTCTAACCACCATCTCATCTGTCTGCCCTCTCCTTCGGCTTCTCCCTGCTCCTTCCTCCCGCAGCAGAAAGCTCCGGTTTCGGTGTAGGTCCAGCTTCGACAGTGACCAGGTATTTGACTTCTTCTTTTCTTCTTCTTCTTCCTTTTACTATCGCCCGCGTTTGGCTTTAGACTGCCGTGCGATTGCAGGAGTATTTGGTGGATGCACCGGAGTCGGTCGGTGATGGGTTCTCCTTCAGAGGAGGTTTGTCTTTCTCTAAATATAAAATGTGGTTGTTGGTGTATGTGGATAACACGGTCGTAGTTGCAGGGAAATACTCGGACGGGCCGAATCGAGCTGATGAATGGCTCGCTGTAGGGAAAATGGTACGCCAAAACTTTGCTTAGGAGATTCATTTGACATGTGTGAAGTCTGTTCTGTGGTCTATGGCTTTTGCATACAATTGCAAGTCAGCGTTTGCTGTGATAGTGTTTCCCTTTTCCCTCATTTCACAAGCCTTTTGTTTTGATTGAATGACGGAATCTGAAGGGTTTCAAAATGTTGCAATCAACTTCATCTGTTTTGGTCCACGAACATCAACAGTTAACAGTTCCTTGAATGAAATATCATCTGTGTGATAAATTTGTTAGGTTTTCATAGGATTTGGTTATTTCTGAAAGTATGTCTACAACAACAACAACAACAACAACAAAGCCTTATCCCACTAGGTGGGGTCGGCTATATGGATCCTTTTACGCCATTGAGTTCTATCCCCTACTATATCATCATCTAGATTTAAATAAAATTTATCTTGTTTTATTGTTGCCAACCAAGTCTTTTTTGGTCTTCCTCTCCCTCTTTTAATGTGCGTATTTATCATAGTTTCACATCGTCTAACAGGGGCATTTATTGGTCTTCTAAGTACATGTCCGTACCATCTCAAACGTGTCTCCCGAAGTTTTTCTTCAATAGATGCAACTCCGACTTTCTCTCTAATACTCTCATTCCTTATTCTATCCATCCTCGTATGTCCACACATCCACCTTAACATCCTCATCTCTGCAACTTTCATCTTTTGCTCATGTGCTCGAGTCATAGCCCAACATTCAGCACCATATAACATAGCAGGTCTAACTGCCGTTTTGTAGAACTTCCCTTTAAGTTTTAGAGGTACTTTACGATCACATAAGACACCCGATGCTAATCTCCATTTCAACCATCCTGCTTGTATTCTATGTAAGACATCTCTCTCAATTCCTCCATCACTTTGCAAGAACGATCCTAAATACTTAAAGTTCTCGATTTTAGACAACTCATCATCTCCTATCTTAACAATTGTTTCACTACGTCTAGCATTGCTAAACTTAAATTCCATATATTCAGTCTTTACTCTACTAAGCCTAAAACCTTTCATTTCTAGAGTTTCCCGCCAAGATTCTAGTTTAGCATTTACTCCTTCACGTGTCTCATCTATCAAAACAATATCATCTGCAAACAACATGCACCATGGCACTGTATCTTGAATGTGCCTAGTGAGTTCATCCATGATTAGTGTAAAAAGATAGGGACTTAAAGCTGATCCTTGATGTAACCCTATCCTTATTGGAAATGCTTCAGTCAATCCACCTGAAGTCTTCACTCTAGTCGTTACATCTTCATACATATCTTTAATTAGGTCAATATATGTTACGCTAACGCCTCTCTTTTCTAGAATTCTCCATATAATTTCTCTTGGTACCCTATCATAAGCTTTTTCTAAATCAATAAATACCATGTGTAGATCTTTCTTTTGCTCCCGATATTTTTCAATTAATTGCCTAAGAAGATGTATAGCTTCTATTGTCGACCTTCCAGGCATGAACCCAAATTGATTTTCGGTTACCGTGGTCTCCTTCCTCAATCTTTTTTCTATTACTCTTTCCCAAAGTTTCATGGTATGACTCATTAATTTAATACCCCTATAGTTTGCACAATTTTGTATGTCTCCTTTGTTCTTATATAAGGGAACTAGACTACTTACCCTCCATTGATTAGGCATTTTTTTTGTTTTCAATATTAAATTAAATAATTTTGTAAGCCATTCAATACCTTTTTTCCCTAAACATTTCCATACCTCTATTGGGATATCATCCGGTCCCACGGCCTTTCCATTTTGCATCCCTTTCAAAGCTTGTTCTACTTCTGAAGTTTGAATTCTCCGATGAAAATTAAAATTTCTATACTCATTTAAAATACTTAAATTGCCTAAGTCAAGTTGGTCCCCTAAACTTTCATTAAAAAGTTGATGAAAGTAAATCTTCCACCGCTCTTTTATTTCGCTATCATTTACTAGTACTCTATCGCATTCATCTTTAATACATCTTATTTGACTAAGGTCTCTTGTTTTCCTTTCTCTTGCTTTAGCTATTTTATAAATGTCTCTTTCCCCTTCTTTTGTATCTAAATTTTGATATAATCGTTCAAAAGTTTTATTTTTTACTTCATTCACTGCTTTCTTAGCCTCTTTCTTGGCTATTGTATATTTTTTTAAGTTTTCCTCGTTCTTACAAATATATAATTCCTTATAAGCTATTCGTTTTTCTTTCACTTTCTCTTGTACTTTCTCATTCCACCACCAAGATTCCTTCCTTGGTGGTGCATGCCCCTTTGACTCACCGAGTACATCCTTAGCTACTATTTTCAACTTTGATACCATCTTATCCCATGTCGTATTAGAGTCGCTATATATTTCATCTAATGCTTGTATTCCTACCTTCTCCTTCAATATGTTTTGCTTCCCATCCTTTAACTTCCACCACTTAATTCTAGGAGTCGTGTATATTTTTCCTCTATTGATATTATAACTAAGGCGTATATCTAACACTACTAATCTATGTTGGGTAGTTAAGCTTTCTCCAGGGATAACCTTACAATCTTTACAAATCTTCCTATCTCTCTTCCTAACCATAAAAAAGTCAATTTGCGATTTATTATTCCCACTTTTGAATGTGACCAAGTGTTCTTCTTTTTTCTTAAAAAATGTATTAGCTAGTATAAGGTCATATGCTATCGCAAAATCCAATATAGTTTTTCCTTCTTCATTTCTTGTTCCAAACCCATAACCCCATGTACCCTCTCATATTCTTCATTTTCACTCCGACATGTCCATTTAGATCGCCTCCTATTAAAATCATTTCATTTGGCGGAATATTTTGTAATACCTCATCTAAATCGCTCCAAAATCTTGATTTGGTTTCTTCATCTAATCCTACTTGAGGTGCATATATGCTAATTACGTTCACAGCTTCTTTCGCCACTACTATCTTGAGAGCTATAATTCTATCCCCCTTTCTAACTACTCCAACAACTTCATCTTTTAAAGAACTATCTACAAAAATACCCACTCCATTTCTTGTTTTACTCTTTCCTGTGTACCATAACTTAAAACCCGAGTTCTCTATCATTTTTGCCTTCTCACCTACCCATTTTGTCTCTTGCACACACAAAATACTAATTTTTCTCCTAATCATCGTATCTACTACCTCCATTGTTTTACCAGTGAGAGTTCCTATATTCCATGTTCCAAATCTGAGACTATTACTTTTCTTATAATGTTTATTCTTAGTCCACCTATGGTGTGAGAACTCTTGCCTATTTAACACTACACCCAAGTTCTCATGGAGATGTAGCGGTCCTTGCCGAGACGTTACAGTCGGACCCTGCAACGCGAACCCTTGCATATTTAGCACTACACCCGGGTTCTGGAGATGTAGCGGTCCTTGCCGAGACGTTACAGTCGGACCCTGCAACGCGTTCCTTCCGGGGAACATCCTAGCATTAGCATAATACTTTAATGGATCCATTCATTGAGTATTTGCCATAGTTTTTTTACGCTGGCTGGCAACCTAACGCAACCCTCCTCCTTTATCCGGGCTTGGGACCGGCCATGACTATGTCTAGATTTGTTAAAAGTCGCACGATATCCTGATAGATTAGTTATATTTGAAAGTGTGTGATAGATTTGTTGAAAGTTACAAAGTGCATAATAGATTTAGCAATTAGCTCTATTTTGTATTTGAAAAATGTAAACTTTCTATTATTTGGTCAGTACTTTGTAGAACTTAACAATTTTTTGAAGTTCAAAGAATATCTAACAGTGCAATGATACTATCAGTTACCAAAGATGGCCATTTAGCATCAGGATTCCAATTGCCCTAGGGCATACAAATGGTCAAATATGAAATGATAACAGAATCATAGAAGTATGGATGAAAATATCTATGACATAGAGCAATCAACCAAAAGGATCTTATTTGTACAGTAAAGTGGGGCCTATAAATATAGTCTGCGATCCAAAATTCTGTAGTAAATTTTACATTTTTATGCTCTTTATCCTTGGTTCATTTTTGTCACAAGCCTTGGTAATAAAACTTCAAAACTCTTGATTCAATAATTTTACCTGGTGGTTTATTTATGAACTTCAATTATTTATCTGGTAGGTCGTATGCAACTCATTTACACTGCAGAGCATAGTGTATTGTCTTCATACTTAGATATAATTGATGATGATGGAGGATATCTTTGTACTGAAATTTTGATTTGGAGTTTTTTTTAATAGTAAAGATGAATACAAAGTGTGAACTTCTTTAAAGGTATGTAGAGATGAAAAACATGTGATACTAAACCATGGAAGAGAGGACGCAAAGAGGTAAGGGAGGGAATTGAGAAAGAGACAATACTACTATTCAACCAAAGCTGCTAACTCATTGCAATATGAAACGATATAGGATTGATGAATGAGAATATGAGAATGAAAAAAATGGGGACTATGGAGAATCATAAGTCAGGGGGGTATTTCAACACACACACACACACACATGATATAATATAATTCTAAATTAATTTTATAAAAAGTGAAGCTTTAAATGATTAGGTGTAAAAGATCTAAAATATAAATTGATAATTTTGAATAATTTTTTGTTTTTTAAATTTCTTAATTTGCATTTTAAAATGTCATATTTTTATTTATATAATTAATTATCTAAGAAAATAGAGATATCTAATTTTACAAAAATTTAATTTCAAACATTACTTATATTTAGAACCATAGTTCAGGAATAAATTTTCAATAATTATTTAAAGTTAGATAAAAGATTTTTTAAAATAAATAAAATTAAATTGTTAGTATAATTTGTTCATTTTATGTAGGATATAATCAATTTGATATATGAAATTTCAAATATTAAAGTTTTTTTTGAGTACATGGTCCTAAAATAATAATGCAAATAATTTGTTTAAAAAAATTGAACTACTTAAATTTCAACTAATGCTATTATAAGATACAAATCAAAATAAAAATGTATATCATTGGAAGTGAATTTGTAAACTATTTTAAAGCCATTCTCGCAGAATATTTAAGGGGGGAATTTTGAGGGTGAAAAATGTGTGAATTAATTATAACTAATACATAACATATTAAAACAAAAAGCAAACCCCCATGATTTGCTTGTTACTTGTGGTTACTATAATTGCATAGAGCATGATTGAATGCTCAAGGCGTACCTGAATTTTGATAGCCCACTTGAATGATCTGATTTTGGTATGTATCGACACTGACCTGAATGATCCAGTTTTGTTACGTATTGACATTGTATGTGTTTTAGTTGTAGTTGTTTATACTTGAGTAAATCATTCATCTTGATTATTCATGCAATTGATTGGATTGCCAATAAATTAATGAATTCTTATAATTCTATCGATACCTTATAAATTTGTCTGCTATCTACTAAAATATTTATGACATAAAACAACAGTAATATAAGTTAGATAACATTTTATCAAAATAATATCTTAGTTACTTATTCGTTTATAATTAAATTATCATAACTTATTTAAGTTACTATAACTAAGTTATTATTAATTAAGTTATAAACGTACAAATTATAACTCGTATTATATCATACAATTAAATAAGTTATATAATTATAATTTATATTCTAAATTACATAACATATAATTACTATTCGAGCTAATCTATAATTATAATATATGTTATATAACTTAGATAATTAAAATTATAAAAGTTATATGATTAATTTGTATATTCTAACTAATAAATTCTAATCATGTGAAATTTGCGACGATGGAATCATGCATGTTATTGCACATGCCATCACACATTTGTTGTTGCTCCTCAACAACCAAACCAAAGGCGAGAGAAGATGCAAAGGATGAGAAGTTTGACACGATCTTGTTGAATCCTAGTTCTTTGGTTGCTTACTTGCACAATCTCTCTTAGTCTCTCTTGACATTGCAGACTTTAAAACATGAAGAAACCTTACCGACATTGTAAACCACTTGTGAGACCTTGTTGACACAAAAAAAAAACCCTCGTACACTTCATTGCGGTTGTAATTTGCAAAATCAAAGTCATTCCACCTATTGGTCAATGGGCAAAATGGTAAACTTTGTTCGTGTTGACTGGCATTACTTGACGTTTAAAACCCATTGAAGGTGTATTAAGATTTCTTAACAGAATTTTTCTTAGTAATTGCATACAATTCAGTGCAGGATGTCTGATAGAGAAAATCCATTTGAATTAATTATATAAATATATAACCTATTAAAACAATAAAGCAATATATATATATATATATATAATTTTACTTATTAACAGGAAAACATTAATTTTTTAAAATAATTTTTATATCATATTAAATTAATAAATGCATAAAAAGTATATTTCTCTTGAAAATCTGTAGTCAAATTGCTATCTAAACACTAAATTTGTATATAAAATTGAATAGAAAAAATTTAAACAAATCTAAATTTAATTTTTAAAACATAAAATGATAGAAAAATCCATACTTTTTAAATTTAAACATTTTCTAAATCAAATTTTTGAAAAAAAAATTAAAGAATTTTTTAAAGAAAATATATAATTATTTTGTTTAAATTTATGGAATTACTTGTGTGATGTGAAACACTAGTTTAAATTAAGGGATATTTTTGAACATTTCAAAAGATTTTCTCATGGATTCCTTAGAATTGCATTTTTTTTTTAAATAGATGTGACATATCATGCATGCAATGGTGTGATTCATTATTTGAATTTTAACACATTTCTATATTCTAGGGAAGGTACATATATTACTTTTTTCATTTGCAAGAAAAATTTTCTTCAAGATATACATTATATTAAATAAAATTCAACTTTATCTAATATTTTCACATCATATATCTAGGTAAAAGCTCATCCTGTATATGGAGGAAAAGGCAAAGCAAAGGATCCAATTTTTGGTCTTACACTGGGTGCTGGTTCACAGTCCCCAGCAGATGTGTTCAGGTGAATTCAGCAATCCGTTGATTTGAAGGCTATATCAAGTATCAACATGTACAAGCCTCATCCTAGTATTTCTTCAAGCCATAGGATAAATTCCTTGGCTCAACCTCTAAAAGACGTGTTTTTTCTTGCTTTAGATGGTTTTGTGTGGAAGCAGGAAGTTCCTCAAACTCTCCAATTATTCTAGTTCATGGCTTTCCATCTCAGGTAAGTTCCTGTTTTGATCTATTCATATAATCTTCAGTGATCATGTAGACATACTTATGTATAAATATCTACTAAATTATTCTTTGTGCGAAATAACATCCAAACATATTTGATCTTGCAGTTAAATGATAAGAACCCTTGGGGTGGTCTGGTCAAATCCTCATCTGATGTTTGACATGAAAAACTCATGTGGAATAATTTTTAGGTTAAGTTGATAAATAATCACTATGAAATAAGCTAGGGCATTTCTTCTCTTGATCCTTTTTCCTTGAAAGAAAATTTTGTCATTACACATACCAGTTGGCCACATTACTTGAAGGTGGTCATTATGAGATCTCATGGCATTTTGAAGTGGGATAAAGAGAGATGTGACATCATGTTTAACAAGAAACAATAGAGTATGAAATAATTGGAGGAAAGAAAATATATTGTTCAGCTTCAATGAACTTTTCCTCAATGGAAGAGTTGATGGCATCACTCTAGATGTTGAGAAGAACATTGTTCTTATAATGCATTGTCATTTACTTGTATGACAATATTATATTATAATACTGTGTTGTTCTTTTATGAGCACAAGGTTTAAAATCTTGACCGGAACAATAATGTTTCGGTATTGTGTTGGCGGTCTTAAGTATGCTGCCGATGACGAATTGAATGTGGAAAAAAGATATGGAGGAACATAAGAAGATAGAAAAACTATATATTTGAATTTGGACTTTGTGCTGACGTATTGACATAACATGAAAAAATGGCAAATATTATCTCAATTCTCCTTGACCTGACTTGTAGTATGCCAAGGGATGTTGAGTGTTGGTATGACTCGATAACTGATGCACCAATACAAGAGATATTGCCTTTATTGTAAATTTTGTTAATTTATCTAAATTATACATTTTGAGTGTGCTGCCCATCTCAATATGAGATTTCAAATTATATATGAGCTTATAATATGTACTTTGCTAACACTGTTCCACTAATTATTAATGATCATCCAAGATATGAGTCGATAACTATTATTAGTTGAATGGATTGTTCCACTATAAGCTTACTAGAGATCTGTTGTAGACATTTTTTTTTTCGATAGGAACATTCACATGCTCATGAACTTATCTTAAGATAAGCCTAAGCTGTCTCAGATATGCCTAAGCTATCTCATATCTCTAGATTGTTTTGGAGGAACATTATGTTTTTCTGATACAGTCACTTGGCAATTCTTACAAATCTATTTAAAAGTACTATTCATCATGAGTAAGAGAGGGAGAAGAGGATTCTAATGTTCCGAACATCATCAGTGAAATTAGAGGGATTTGAATGAATTTCTTTTTTTCTTAAATATTTGGGATTTAATGATATTGTTTGAATATGAATCATGATAACTGTTATTTTCCTTAGGATCTATGGTTTTCTTGATTTGAATGTCTCTCCTTATATGCATGAAATGAGAAAGAATTTCTTGTCTTGTAAATATTTGCTTGATTTTGATTGACAGGCATATTCATACCGGAAAGTTATTACCATGTTATCAGAAAATTATCATGCCATTGCTTTCGACTGGCTTGGTAGGCTTCCATATTTATGTCTTTGGATTTATCAACTTAAATGTTTATGTATTGTTATATTAACAATTTGCATTGTATTTTTTGATATTAGCTTTCATCTAATTAGTTGTATTCTTCTGTAACTTGTATTCTTCTTATAATATAAATTTCTTATTCTTTCTTCTTTGATAATGAATTCTGTTTAAGTCATATTATATTGGATCTTATTTAATTTCTTAATGGGATTTACATTGAGTTAGTTAGATATATTTTTTAAAGGATTTTCATTTTGAATTTTAAAGCCATATAAAAGTTTGTATTAATCTTTAGTTAATTGAATTCAAAACAACTCCTTAGTTTCATTTCATTTAGTGCCTCCTTGTTTAAGATTCATTTCATTTCACATTTTATGTAGGAATCCTATATTAGTTCATTTGTGCCTGAAAAATTAAATCCTTTTCTCTTGCAAAGCCTAATACAAAGAATAATTACAATGGAATAATAAAAGTAATAAGAGAAATCACAAACTAACACATGATTTTATGTAGTTTGGACATTAGGTCCTATAGCCGACCCCACCTAGTGGGATAAGGCTTGGTTGTTGTTGTTGGACATTAGGTCCTACTCACAACCTAGTGATATGTTAGGTGGATTAAGCTCGAAATTGTCACTATGAAAGACGCCTTACAGAATATCTTCTTAGAAACTTGAAATAGGCACATAGAAGATATTGCCAAAAATGAGCACTAATATTTTCTTAGAAACTTGAAATAGGCATATAGAAGATATTACCAAAAGTGAGCACTAGAAGCCATAGAATGAACAAAGAAAACTGAATACACATTGTGATGAGTTGTATATTTGGGTTCTCTTTACACCTTTATTTATAGTAACGAGAGTACATTCAAACAGACGATAAGATAGCTCATTTGGATAGCTCTTGGTTGAAATTAGTGGACTCAATTGTTCAATTGGTAACTTATATCTAGATAAGTAACTCGATTTAGTCATTAAGTCTTGCA
Organism: Boesenbergia rotunda; assembly: GCA_024364735.1. Taxonomy (NCBI): domain Eukaryota; kingdom Viridiplantae; phylum Streptophyta; class Magnoliopsida; order Zingiberales; family Zingiberaceae; genus Boesenbergia; species Boesenbergia rotunda. Next base: position 464,524 of record JAGFNQ010002126.1, read on the forward strand.
TCTAGTCGACAAATACATTTTCAGTTGATTGGGTTGGATAAGATCATATCCTATTCACCAATGATTTCTATCTTCAATCAACTCCACTAGGATGAAGTTGACTCAACCATGATTGCTTAACTCATTCCTATGCAGTCGACTCAAGTGGTTGATACAATAGGCTTATCTTGTCCAACAATGACATTAGTAACTCAATTGACAACTAGTCGACTCAAATCAATTAGAAACCAAATCCAAACTCGAGCACGAGATTCTAATTGTCCAGCTAATTGACTTAACAACGTAGTCGATTAAGGCAACCCTCAGTCGACTCATTCTCCATTTTTGCTCTTCTACATTATATTCTCGATATTTGCTCAACTTACATCTTGTAATTGAACTCATGCTTAGACTATACTCGGGAATTCATGTTTCCCTATCAAAGGTTCTCAATCGAGCCTATCTAATATGAAATTGTGAGCATAAAGATTACAAGTCACACAATCTCCCACAGCTAATTCTCTTTTTGTTATAGTAGTTTTATGTCGTCTAAGGGTCCATCTTCTGTTAGGTCCCTCAATTTCTCAAATGCATCAATCCCACGGCCTACTCCATATGCCATCCTCAACTGTGACCTATGAGATCCACCTCTACCACCTCCAATCTTCTCGCCTGCATTTTTCGGATCTCCCGTGCCATCCTTCTCCGAGCACAAGCAAACTACTTGAACCTTGAGTTATACCGTCTTGGATGCGCTAAGTTAACATCACGTCAAATCACAAATTCCGCAATCTTCATGTGCATGTTACTAAGTTCATGCAAACTCCATGCGCACATCAATAACACAGGCAAAAAGCGTAACTTAAAACCCTTTGCCAACCACTTCAAAATCCTATCGTTTATATACACCACCACTCAATCACACCAATATCCTATCGTTTATATGTAACCATATCATTCTAACAATTTATCCATATTATTTATATTGGCAAGCAATTCTATATATTTATTATTTGAAGGATTTCTAGTCTAAGCTTAGACTTCACATAAACATTAGATACACCAAGAGAATGTGTGCGTCGGTGACTAAAACGAGCATAGGATGTGGCAGCAGTCAATAGTGTACCTAACGACACCTACATTTGATGTGAAGATCTGTTATTATTTAACCAAGTTGTCTCTACACTGAACATGAACGATCTCAGATGTTGTTCACTGTGAGTGCATCTAAAATTCCCCTCTAACATAAGCTATAACTTAAATACCCAGCAATGGAATCCTATTAAATTGGACTTTGACCAATGCAGGATCAGGAAGGAGAATTTGCATCTTAGTTCGCTAGCCCATTCAGGTTGGTCTTATCAGTGGGTCAACTGCCTTTGCACAGTGTTGGTTTCTCTCTCTGACCAACCACCTATGTGTATTTTATGAAACTGGCATAGGGGCTTTTTAATTTACTAAAACAGGTGTTTGGTTTGGATAATAGAAAAAACTTCTGTTTTCATTTTTTACCAAAACTTGCCCCTCTTTTTTTTTCTTTCTCATCATACTTTCTCATTTTAAATTTCCCTCCTATCAAATTTGTCACATGCTGATTTTAGAAGCATCTTGCACAAACCAGTTGTGAAATTAACTAATTTGGGTGAAAGTGATTTTTTAGGCATGTTTAGGATGTGTATCTTCCAAATTGAAGATTTTATTTGAAAATGAAGTTTTCAAATGTAAATGTTGCCACTAGCTGATTTTGAATTAAGTTTATTGACCATTATGTGCAAATTTTTCATAAGCAAGTTGGTTTCAATATCAGCTTCTCAGAGCAAAGTGAGTTGTTTAGGATCTCATTGTGTGGGTATCTCCAAATGGCATTTTTAAAGTGGAAATAACCAACACAAATGAAAATGTTCTCACAAGCTGATTCCAAAATCAGCTTGACTATTTTCTGCAAATCTTCCTAACCAAGCTGATTTTAAAATCAAATTTTTTGGACTAAAGCGAGATGTTTAGGTGCCATTAGGTTATTTATAATCCTTAAAATGAAGATTTAAGTGAAAATGAACCCGCATAAAATTTCAAATGGAAATAATCTCACAAGTTGATAAGCAAATTTTAAAATAAGCTCGCAATCATCCAGTTAGAGGAAATTTTAAAATGAAGGGCGTGGGAAAGAAAAAATTGAGGAGTCCTGTTTTGGTTAAAAAAAAGAAAAGAAAGAAAATAGGAGCGTTTTTTGTTAATTCTGGAAAATCAGAAGTGTTTTGGTAAATTGCTTTAGGAACTGTATCCTTTATGGATATGTCTGTCCATTTAGTTCCTAGGTAAGATAAAATATCACAATTCTGAAGGTGTTGAATTGACTTAACCACGTGCTCTTAACAGGCTATACCCAACTGTTTTTGCTTCACTGGAAAAGCTACTATTCCTGTGTTCCTCCCAAAATAAGCATGCTAGTGATATGCTCCTGAACATTATGAAATTGGGCTTCTTGAACCTAAATCCCAGAGAACATGCAGCTGAGTCAAAAGTTTATTATGCTATCATTTCATAGTTAACAAGCATTAAAAGTTGCATTACTATTGTGTCTCATTTCACTCATCTTCATTCATGTACTACAGTTACCTGTTTGAATCACTATTAGTTGTGGAAAATCTCAAGCTTTCTATAAAAAAAATGTAATTAAAGCCTAGATATGTTTAATGTTTGACTAGTATGTCTTTAATATCAAGTATCATCTACCATTCTTACTAGTAACTTATTTTTTACTCGTTTACAGGTTTTGGATTTTCTGACAAGCCTCAGCCTAGATATGGATTTGACTATACTTTAGACGGTAAAACATTCAAATGTTTCATCTTTCCTGATCATATATATGATTTTTTCTGATTATTTAATTTATAAAATACAGAATATGTGTTAGCTTTTGAATCCCTAGTAAATGTCCTTGTTCCAGGTAAAGTTTCTCTAGTTGTTCAGGTAAACTACATATTTGATTCATTTATCAAGGTCAGAATGCTGATTTTGATCTAGCTGAAGAATAACAGTTACATCTGCATATTTTGCAGGGCTACTTTTGTCCTGTGGTTCTTAAATATGCTAGCCGTCACCAAGAAAAATTTTCAGAGCTTATACTCGTAAATCCCCCTGTAAGACATTATCCAACACAATGAATTTAGATTATTTTTGAAAACCATTTTCAATAATTATTCATCTGGTTGCTACTTGCTACTGTCATTGTGCCTCTTTTATCTCTAACACTGCGACATTTGCACATATAAGCTGATGGAGAAGCATACAAAGCTGCCTTCATCTTTGGCACTATTCAGCAACTTTTTATTGGGTGAAATTTTCTCCCAGGTAAGTAGAATTAGTGATGACCTTTGCTTTCCAGCTGGTCCATGCAAGTCCTAATAATTATCAATTGTCAGGATCCTCTCAGAGCTAGTGATAAAGCATTGACGAGTTGTGGGCCATACATGATGAAAGAAGAAGATGCTATGGTTTACAGAAGGCCATACCTCACTTCGGGTTCTTCTGGTTTTGCTTTAAATGCAATTAGCAAAGCAATGAAAAGGGACTTGAAGGTAATCTTTTGGTCTAGGGTCACTTATTTTTGTTTAGCCCTTCGACTTCATTTAAATGGTTTCTGCATGCATGTGTATCCTATAATATCACTTGCTAGAATAATGCATTGCATCTTTCAAGTTGCAACCTCTTTTTAAAGAATTATTGGTTCCTCTTGGCACAACATCTCTCCTATTCCTCATGAGGATTCCTTGTGTCATTCTTGTCATGCAATTTAATTGATTCTTCACCTATCTGTCCATACCTCATTCAGTGACATTTTTTTTCCTTCTGTGTGCATCTTATATGTTTTACTTGGCTTCATGCTCATAAATTTGTTGTTGCCTTATATATCAAAAGAACTGCATGTCACGCTCCGGTTAGTTTCCTCTCGGGCTGTGACTGAATCCACTTAGGCTCTGGTTTCTACGAAGGAAGATAGCAGTTAGGGAAAGAAAGATGGTAAGAAAAAAAAGATTGTTAAGTATTTTCCATTTGACCATTTACTTTGACAGAAGGAAAGAGGTAGGATTTTTTTAAAAAAAGTTTTTTCATCAAAAGGAAAAGCATAAATAAAAATATATCTGAATTTTTTAAACTCAGAATTTAGGTTCATTCAATGTGAAAGTGAGGGTTTACCCAAATCCAATTTAACCACAACAACAACAACAACAACAACAAAGCCTTATCCCACTAGGTGGGGTCGGCTATATGGATCCTTTTACGCCATTGAGTTCTATCCCCTACTATATCGTCATCTAGATTTAAATAAAATTTATCTTGTTTTATTGTTGCCAACCAAGTCTTTTTTGGTCTTCCTCTCCCTCTTTTAATGTGCGTATTTATCATAGTTTCACATCGTCTAACAGGGGCATTTATTGGTCTTCTAAGTACATGTCCGTACCATCTCAAACGTGTCTCCCGAAGTTTTTCTTCAATAGATGCAACTCCGACTTTCTCTCTAATACTCTCATTCCTTATTCTATCCATCCTCGTATGTCCACACATCCACCTTAACATCCTCATCTCTGCAACTTTCATCTTTTGCTCATGTGCTCGAGTCATAGCCCAACATTCAGCACCATATAACATAGCAGGTCTAACTGCCGTTTTGTAGAACTTCCCTTTAAGTTTTAGAGGTACTTTACGATCACATAAGACACCCGATGCTAATCTCCATTTCAACCATCCTGCTTGTATTCTATGTAAGACATCTCGCTCAATTCCTCCATCACTTTGCAAGAACGATCCTAAATACTTAAAGTTCTCGATTTTAGACAACTCATCATCTCCTATCTTAACAATTGTTTCACTACGTCTAGCATTGCTAAACTTAAATTCCATATATTCAGTCTTTACTCTACTAAGCCTAAAACCTTTCATTTCTAGAGTTTCCCGCCAAGATTCTAGTTTAGCATTTACTCCTTCACGTGTCTCATCTATCAAAACAATATCATCTGCAAACAACATGCACCATGGCACTGTATCTTGAATGTGCCTAGTGAGTTCATCCATGATTAGTGTAAAAAGATAGGGACTTAAAGCTGATCCTTGATGTAACCCTATCCTTATTGGAAATGCTTCAGTCAATCCACCTGAAGTCTTCACTCTAGTCGTTACATCTTCATACATATCTTTAATTAGGTCAATATATGTTACGCTAACGCCTCTCTTTTCTAGAATTCTCCATATAATTTCTCTTGGTACCCTATCATAAGCTTTTTCTAAATCAATAAATACCATGTGTAGATCTTTCTTTTGCTCCCGATATTTTTCAATTAATTGCCTAAGAAGATGTATAGCTTCTATTGTCGACCTTCCAGGCATGAACCCAAATTGATTTTCGGTTACCGTGGTCTCCTTCCTCAATCTTTTTTCTATTACTCTTTCCCAAAGTTTCATGGTATGACTCATTAATTTAATACCCCTATAGTTTGCACAATTTTGTATGTCTCCTTTGTTCTTATATAAGGGAACTAGACTACTTACCCTCCATTGATTAGGCATTTTTTTTGTTTTCAATATTAAATTAAATAATTTTGTAAGCCATTCAATACCTTTTTTCCCTAAACATTTCCATACCTCTATTGGGATATCATCCGGTCCCACGGCCTTTCCATTTTGCATCCCTTTCAAAGCTTGTTCTACTTCTGAAGTTTGAATTCTCCTAGTTTTTAACCATCCTGAACCCAAATCCAATTTAACCAAAACAGAAAAAAACAAATTGGAGAAAGATAAAGAAAGAGAAAAGTATAGCTGAGTTAATCTTTCTTTCATCTTATTTTCTTCCTAGTTTTTTTCCCACGTAGGAAACACACTTCAGGGATGTGAGCCACACAATCATTAATTACTGTGTGGATTAAATGGAAAAATACGATGTCAATCTCAATTATTCAAAAATTTAGAGCATAAATAAAGATATATGGATAAAGAAGCTATTTAATTATTGGAAAAGTTAAAAGGATAACTCAAGTACATTATGTGCAGTTAATTAAAACAGATCTATTGAAATGTACATAAACTGCCAAACACGTTAGTAATAGATCAATAAATAATGCAGCAAATAGAAACTCCATAAGTCGAAAACTTTCGATAAATCCTAGTAGCAGATAAATCTCAAAGCATCTAGTGACTCATCCCAGCCCTTGCTCTGGAAGGATCTAGAAGCCAAAATAAAAGGGGCCATTAGTTTGGAAAGCTCGATTGGAAATGCAACAATAAATGGGTAGAAATACTAGGAGAATATAATAATGCAAAGTTCGAAAATTGGTTCTGTGCCAGTGACATGACAACAACTTCCATCAGTGACCACCAGCATGAGAGATAGGGTTTCTATGACACAGTAAGCATCATTTATGTTCTCCCCTTTCCTCCAAATCTTGTTCCTCTTCCCTGATTGGCTGATTCATTCCACCTCCTTGCTCCTTTGGCATCACGTGTTAGCATGACTGATACAGCTTTGACATCAACATTGTAATGTTCCAGCCTGGATTGAAACTTTGGCTTGGAATGATATTTCAAACCTTGCAATGCATAGATATATCATAATAACAGCCACTACTTAGACCTTCATGTTAATGCCACTTATTCACATTTTGTTAAATTAGGTTGAGTGCCAAACCTGTGGGTTTCCTCTTGCAGTCCAATACTATGAAAAAGTACACTGCCTAAACGCAAACACAGGTACAACTGCCTCACTTGTTGTTTGAATAACCAAAGTATAATACTTGTGTATCTGCTAACGAGCCAAAGTTAGGTCCATATCACAATCATTCTCACAACCCACAACTGATGTCATCAATGAGCCTCAAATTGTTTTAAGTCTCGAAAACCCACAGCTCACAAAGTAAATGTGTAATATAGGGGCCTCAAGCCATAATTTTCCAAGGGCTAGTAGATGTTTTGATTGAGATTAAGCTTAGTGTACCTTTTCTTTTGGGTTTTCGATTTCAAATTGGGGTGTTTGGGTTTTGTCTAAGTACTTGATTCACTGAATGAAATGCAAAGATTGAAACAAATTGAAATCATATAAATCTAAGCTAAGCAGTATTGAAACGAAATTGCTATAAAGGACTTACAAATTCAAACTAGACTCCATCATCAGAAATTAAACTCAACCAAATTGCATTAAAAGAGAATTGCTACTAATTAACAACGTCCAACTAAACTAATTGAACTAAGTGAAGCTAAAGAGCAGAAACAATCTTGCAGAAACAAATATGAGAATAAGCTAACATGCAGGACCTGCAATGCAGAAATAAAGATGCAATGCATGAACTAAACTGCAGGATTTAAAGCTGGCCGAAACAAATTCATTCTAGTCTAAAGCAAGTAACATGAATCTATAAGCTGATTCTCTAAAACAAAGTTGCAGAATTGAAATAAACTAAGCCAAACCCTCGAATTCATCCAACCAATTCAAACTTCACGCCTTGCCGTCACACAAGAGCTGGGATCAATTCCAGAAATCAGTAAAGAAGATTTAGAGAACTTCTGAACTTGAATTCGATTGAATCTGACAATCTGTAATCGAAAAACCCTCTCTCAAACAGAAATCAGATCGAATCACAATGCTCTGTTGCAGATCTGAAAGGTAACGTGCTGTTCTGCTGCTAGTGGATGCGATGATGATCGGAATGGAGTCGACAACCTCCAAAGAACCCCTCTGATGATCAATGATGATGGAACTGTGATTCAAGCCTGCCTTCTTGGCCTCTCCGGCGAACTTGCCAGAAAATTCGCAGCAAAACAGAACAACGTGAACTCGACGCCGAAACTCCCGACGCCGCGATTTCAGCTGTCGGATGTAGTCCAGACGATGCCTTGAAACTTTCTCAATGATCTTGAAGTTTGGAGGGAAGGAAGAAGATGAGATGGGCGCGCGATGGCAGAAGAAACACGATGACAGTAGGCACAGCCACTGTTCATTGCGAAACTTTGGGTTTTTATGTGGCTGCATGAACCGGGTTTATTTAGTGGGTGGTCAAAAGGAAATTAGGGATTGTTTAGGGTGGTTTGACTTAGGTCGAGCTAGGGTGCTGAGTCCTTGATGAAGGTTAGATCAACTTGGTTTCCATGTTGGATGACTCCATATGCTTTGCCTTGACCATGTGCCCATTTGAATCAATCTAAATGTCCCTACAAAAACCAACTTCAAATTGTGAGAATTAATGTGCCAAATGAGAAAATTTTGCACTTGAACTTAAAAATAGTCTCCACTCATAAAACATGACAAAAAGGTGTAATATAGAATATAGACTTAACCAAAATACACCAATTATCACTCCAAAAGATTGTACCAAATGATGACTTGTCAGTTTCCTCTTGCAGTCCAATACTATGAAAAAGTACACTGCCTAAACTCAAACATAGGTACAACTGCCTCACTTGTTGTTTGAATAACCAAAGTATAATATTTGTGTATCTGGTAACGAGCCAAATTTAGGTCCATATCACAATCATTCTCGTTCCACTATGTGTACTGTGTTCACAGTCAAACAAACTCAATTTGTGATTCAAATTTTTAACAATACTTAACTCTATGTTAAACATTGTTTTCTAGATCATATATTTTTGCTAAATGACGTCTATTAAGATGGTGCTAAATGTGGGTTCGATGGTGAGGGGAGAGGAGCGGTTAGGGATGCAGCAGAGGGAAGTGTTGAAGTTTTATGGAGCAGAAACACAGGTGATGGAGGGAGGTTGGTATTTCATGTTGTTCTTGTTAGTTATCAATCAATAATGTCATGCAAAAGTACTATCTATGCACCTGGTCACAGTATTGTCAAGGAAAAAGAAGAAAATTTTAAACAGCTAGTCCTCTCCTATCCCTGGAGCTAGCTGTGTATTGTTCATTATTTTTTGTTCAACTGCAGCAACCATGCTTCCATAATTTCATGCCATTGCAAATCACATTTGCAGACTAGTTTCTGTCTTGCTTCCTTTGGAATGTCAACTGGATTTTGGCACAAACTCATGTCTCGTATAATGTCATATCGAACAACTAGTATTTTTTGTAAAGATCTTCAATCTTCTTGTCCTTGACAAGGATGTCTAGCCTTAGTTTATGTGATAAATGGTTCAGTAATATTTGTAATGCTTGACAAATTGTTTTTTTTTTCTGTTTCATTTTACCCTTTTAGTAATTACTAAAGTTTGCAGCTTTTGGATTTGTTCAAATTCTGTGATATCCAAAAAAATTATTATTGACAATACTTTTTTCTTAGCAGGATTATGTCAAAGCCATGAGGACCACACTAAGTAGTGAGACGTGGAAAATTAGCACAACGATCTGTTGGGGAATGAGAGATCGCTGGCTAAGTTACGATGGCGTGGAAGAATTCTGCAAGGCTTCAAATCACAAGCTTGTGGAGCTTCCTATGGTTTCCTCTCTCTCATACACATACACATGCTTGCTCGCACTCTTTAGTTTAGTTTATCAATTGGTGATTCCATTACGATTCAAAGAATTTTCTCATCTTGTTTATTGACATTAATGTTTTTTATCACCATATTACGAGCTAGAAATTTCAAGGGCGGTGTTAATTATTAATCCACTTTAGAGCTCATGCTGTTTCACAGTCTATTGTTGACATGATAGTAGTGCTAGAAGCTTATTAATGTTCTTGGAATATACACCAATCTATATGTTTAACCTATCTGTTTACTGCTAGAAGCATACTAGTGTTCTTGGAATGTTCACCTATCCACATGTTTAAATTGTCGGCCAGCAAACCATGGCAACCTAAAATGTAGATAGTGTCTGGCTTATGGTTTAGTGTTTCAATACCGATCATATCTTGATTCTTGAGGTCTTCTAATTATTCACTAAAACTAGTTTTAGATTAACTAGTTTCTCCATTATGGTGTCTGAATGAGGCTGGAGTTATGACATTTAAGAATGATGTGAAACTAATGTGCCCATGCACAATTTTTAACCTTGAAGTGATTAAATGAGCATACTCGCACAGTGTATTGAGTTTCTTGCTTCAGTTGATTGTAATTATGGAACTGAAACTTTTTGTGCATTTGACCAGGCAGGACATCATGTACAGGAAGACTCGGGCGAGGAACTTGGTAGGATCATTTCACAAATTCTCAGCAAGAACAAATAATTTGATACATTCATAGTGATACATGACCATTTTAATTGATTTCACTGATGGGTGATTCCATGTTTCTTAGATCACACAATGACTCGTACAAAGCTCAACTGAGATTTATAAAATGTGAGACTTGGAGCATTTGAGGGATCTTGGTCTATGTGCAAGGCATTAGAGTTTCTTTTAGCTTGGGCATTTTTTTTTAAAACCTTTTGATCTTTTAATCCCACTTATACTACTTCAATCTAAGCTCTATCGACCATCTTAATCGTTCATTTCATCTGAATCTTTATACCCTTGGGCAATTCGACTGAATTATGAACAACTTGGGCAAATTGGCACTACACCCGTTTGGGCGAGCCACAGTAGAGGTTGGTCCCAATTCGATCAATTGCTGCCCAAGCTCAACTTTCTATGCTTTATAAGTTTCCTATTTCAGCTCTTGACACTAGTTAAAATCAATTGAATTACTACAATTGCTAGGTATGGAGTAAAGAAGAGAAGGTCAAAATAGAATTGACTTGGCACGATGAAAAGGATATCGAACTGGTAGGACAATAGGGTGGTGGAAGGACAATTTTGGGGTGGTAGGGGTAGGAGTCGATGTCCTAGAAGTTCTATAGTAAGGATAGAGAAGCATGAGAAACAATGAATGCACAACTAGAAAAAAAAACCTCATGTGCTTGATTGGAGAAGAGAATGAATGATCTAAACCAAAAGCTAGTTTAATTGAAGATCTATGGAGAACATGGTCGTAGAAAAAAAAAGAAGGAACAAACTAAACTAGTAGGGTAAAGAGCTAGTGTGATGGAATATTGATCAAGAGCATGACACAAAGGAAGAAGAGAGCAATCTTAGGAAAAGGAAAAGTATACACGATGAGATGAGTAGAAATTGAGGTTTGATGGAGAGCTAGGCGTGAACAAAATGCATTCAAGGTGTATAGTCGACGACTAGTGGTCTAGACTCCCATCACCTTGGAGTTATAAGAAGAACCAAATTTCAAAAACTTCTAAATATTGAAGATGGATACAATACGATGAAAGTACTAACCTCTTCGAGCATAAACATAGCTTTAGCTCTCACATCCTTATATGGGATGTTTGATCCTTTGATACAAAGTGTTTCCAACCATTCTAATAGATGGCGCATTGGTGGTTCTCAAAGCTGCCATCTGAGCTTAAATCCTCGGCTACTTAATTAAAATGGATTTTGGTTGATATAAAAGTTTGTTGGATGTCTTAAATATTGTAGCTTTTGTCAAAATGGACTATCTTGGACGAAAATTGATATTTATGTTTATTATCATATAATGGTGGAGGAAGAGAAAACTTAGTGCAACAATAAAAATTATTATCATATGTTTGAATCGTACAAAAAAATCACTTACAAAATATAAAATAAAATTATATAAAATAAATTATCCTAAATTCCTTAATATTAAACTCAATTTCCTTCAGAGTTATTATATCAAAAAAAATTTATTCCCACTTTTTACATGTAAATTTTTCTTTACTTAAACTCCCTAATACACATTAATTTATCTAATTATTTTTATTTTTATAGGTATAAAAAATTCAAAATGAGATATAATTCTTCTTAATTCAATATATTTAAATTAAAAATTAATATATTTACTATCAAATTAAATATGATATTTTTCGTTTGTCGCAAAAAAATAAAAACCCTCATTATTTTTTATAGGTAAAAAAAATTGCTCTGCTACATAGAATTTTCTAAAAAAAAAATAAATAAAACAAAATATTTTTTTAGCTTGGCAACTCTTATTGTAAAATGTATCAATAGATAATCAACATTCTGTTTGAAACAAATTTGGTCGTTTTTATCCTACTGTTATATCATTACTTGGTTAAAGAATGCTTAACAGATCAATCCTTAGAAAGTAGGGTAACTTTATTAATTCATCGATATATCATGTCTTTTTCCAACCGAATTATAAAAGAAATGGGCGAAGAACCACATGAAACAACTGAATGAAAAGACGATAAAAAAGAACATAGCAAGCGAACTAGATTGCCGCAACACATTAGTTCACTAATTACAAGAAAATTCATCTATTTCCACAGTAAGTATCTTGACTGGATTACGTCTATTCACACTAATATTACTACAGACCACTGATTAAAGAGCTGAATCCACAATACCTAAACCATTTTAGTATGGTTCGTCAGAACCTTTCAGCCGTGCAATCAACTCGTCCTGTAAAAAAGTTGAGGTCTCATATAATAGACAAAACAAAACACGTGTTAAACATCAGGATATACACGCATCTAATTTTATAAAAAATTGAGATGATTAGGCTTTCAGTTGCGGGGAAACACAGATAAATCCTTGCCTTTCTCCCTTTGGGTGTCTTTCAGAAGTGTACGCAATCTTTCTACAGTTATCGTCTGAAGAGTCTACTCAGATAATTCAGAACTTGAACTCCCTGTCACATAGAATTTCTTAGCAGAAAATATAGCTCGCATTTGTTTCATAAAGGAGGCCAAACTAAACAACCAAATAATTCAAAATGTTTGAATTTCATTAGTAAGATTGATAAAGGATTTGAGTTGAGAATTCCAAGTTGTGAGACAAAACAAGTAAATAAAAAAATTGACTTTGACAAAAGAACTTTATCAGTTTATTTCGTACCAGTATAAACTAGGCAGAGATAAATGAGTTTGAATTATTCAACTTCATATGGTATGTTGATACCTACCGGAGTTCATATTCTTTTATCCAGCTTACATATGCACTAGGAAACGGTATACTTGGAAGCATCTTCAATGTAACTAAAAATGGTGTAGTGCCAGAAAAGTAATGGCAATATTGTGCATTTTACTACCTTGCAGTACTTTGAAAATACGTGTATTACTCAAATTTATATGCAAGTATCTGATATAAGTGTGGACCGGAGTTCTGACAATGCAATTTCCATACCTTTTACTCATTAACACCAAGTATGTTGAATGTCAGGGTGTTGGTGTCCATATGCCAGTATCCAACACACACTGAACATTCAACACATGTCAATATTGAGGTTTGGAATATGAAATAGCTACATAAGGTTCAATGTGTATGTTTTGGTGCAGAAATTTTGATTCGCAGTATTCTTGAAATAAAAAACATGAATGAGATGGAAATGAAATTGGAACGAGATTAGGAATGGAATGCAATAAAAAAAAGGGGAATAATTTATTTCATTATTTTATTTGGTTGCACTTATAAAAATGGTATAACTAGTAGAATACTTCAATTTATATTTAAGTTTTTTGTTTGTCAAGTTCTCCCTATCAATTACACTAATATAGTTCATCTGATCTCTTCAAGAGTGCTTAATTTGCCTCATCCATTCGATACGTCTGTTTGACCAATCCACATAACATTCTTGGCTTAGTTGGTCTAGTCAACCCGTCCAGTCCATTCAGTTCATATCTATTAGGCCCAACTGGCTTGGTCAATTTGTCCTATTTGTGCGATTTGATATGTTTGACTGACCCACAACCAAAACCTGTCATCCTGGCTCATCTGACCTAGACTATTCCACTTGGTCGGCCCAATCTTGTTGATGTACTCGGTCTGCTTAGCTGATTCGGGTTGCCCAAGAGGCCTCAACCCTCTAAATCCTCTTGGCTTGGTCGACTCACTCAAACCACCAAGCTCATCCGACACATTTGATCAACCTAGCCTAATTGGCCTAGCATAATCATTTATCTCGATTTCAATTATACATTAGATCAATCTAGCTTGGTATGTTTTTTATATAAATAAATAAATAAATATATATATATATATATAAAGTTTGTTGAATTTCTTAGTTATCCTAAGTTAGTAATTGTTCGTACTTGGTTCCCTTTTATTATATGATCATCAAGTGGGGCATCTCCTGGTAAGTGGGAATTATACTCTCGAGGCGTGACAAATTCTTCTAAAACTAAAAAAAAAAAATCCGCATACAATTTTGAAAACATATATCTAATAATACTAATGAATATTAATTAGTTAAATATTACCCAATGATATCCTTACTACTTTTACATAGTGAAAAAAATGAAATATAGTTACTACTACTCTTAAAAGTAACCAAATGTTCTTTTCTTATTAAAATGAGTATTATTCATAAGATCACACGATGTAAAAATAGGGCAATGCCATCGTATTTTCTCCATTTCACTTATGCAGATAAAAAAAACACAAACATACCAAAGGAAATCACAAGTAAGTGCAATACATCTTTTGAGCCACATCAATTGTTCATCATTCATGTCTAGGAAACTAAATCATAATCAAGTACCTTGATGACTAGTAGTAGACATGAAATTATTCTTCATCTTTTTTGGAGAGACCCTCCCTTCTGAAGTTCGAAAGGATCTGGAGATGGAGGAACAAATATAAATGCAGTACTTCCCTAATTCAATTATTCTGTTAACTCTACAGAAGAAAATTGAAGTTGAACCCCTCAAATCCTAATGTGTTGTCCAATTTTTGCTAGATTGAAATTTATAACAGTAACTGGAGACTGTGGATTACCACCACAGCTAGCAGCCTTCTACTACTGAAACAAGGATATAGACAGTAAATTGTTTAATATGATATGCACATTAGTGTCTTGCAACTGGAGGAGTGTAAAGCGGAGGAGTGTAAAGCAGAAATTGGAAACAAAAGTGCAATGGATATCTACTATGCTAGCAAGCAATTTCAACTGGAAATTTACTGACAAAATACAAATAAAAGCACAAAAATAGAGATAAAAACAAACTAATCAAATTGCATTTGATACATTGAAAAGCTATGTTATTCAAATGGGTACGATCTAGGTGTTATACACATCATCTCCAAGTCCAAAAGCATCCCTTTATAACCATACTTACAATTAGTACTTCTAATCTTAAGCACTGCCTGAAATAAATCATACCTTATCTTTACATTTGTTTTCTTTACTTGAAAAAAGCAGGAATTACTAAAACAGGGAGTGGGATGGAGAAAGCCAATGCAAACTTCATTTTCGTATTCTGGGAATTCCACACTATCTTGTATTGCAAGGACAAATTTAAATACAAGAATATTCAACTGCCAGTATGTAGAAAATGAAGTGGCAGAGGCATGTGATTTGTATAAAATGATTTGTAAGAAAAAAAACAGTAAATAATACCTTTTACTAGTGCAGCCATCTGTTGAAGATTTGATAGTTACATTCTTTAGATTATTGATTTGGAGAGTTCTTATCAATATGTTTGTTGTGTTGGCTGTCTCGATCACTTGACCCTCTAATAACCAAAAAAATAAGAATGAGAAATCTTAACCTTATGACTACCTGAACCTGTGAGAAATAAGAAACAAAAAGTTGAAAAGGATATATCGATGAAGTAAAAAACATTGTGCAGTAATAGTTAAAGAAAATATCTATTGTAGATGGTTTCACTTTTTCCAACTAATCCATATATCGAAGGACATAAATCCACTGTGGATCAGCAGATATTACTACACTTGACAAAGAGGCAATAAAGTATGAGCTCAGACAATGAAGAGGTATAAAGAGTTGCTGCAAGAAAATATAGTAATGTAACGTAAATATGCTCAAAGTGCCAACTTGACCAAGACTGCAGCGCAATTACATTTCCCCATTCAAGAAAAAGATCAACTAAATGTCAAGTCCAACTAAGCTTTATCAGAATTAAGACTTAACAAGTTAAAGGATTATATTGCACATTTATTCTGATGCGATCTAGTTGCAATTCTGAGAAAAGGCGAAATATGAGATCAAACCAGCGAGCGAAAGGGAATGGGGGAAGGAGACCCACCTGGAGGCGCCGTCTCACGCTCACACACATACACGCGCATTCTTCCCTACGGATTGATCTTAAATCATAAGAGAATTCTAGTGAAGTACTCCAAATGTAAAGAAAAGGGCAGTTTGAGGAAATTTAGTAAAGGAAAAAAATAGGGTTCTAAGAAAGGAGAATGAGGAGAGAAGAGTACCGGGTTGGAGGAAAGCACTGGGGAGGAGAAGAAGCCGCGGGAGGGGAGGCCGAAGAGGTGTTTGGAGGCTGCTCCGGAGGGCTGCGCCGCTACTCCTCTCGGCTGGGAGGGAGGGGAGACGTCGATCTCCATGAGGTCCATTGCCATTGACAAAAAGCCCCGGTCAAATGGATTTATCGCGTGGCGATCCAGCCAACTTCTGGTTCGCATCCGGTTCGATCAGCGCAGGTTCATGTTTTCCCGGTATGATCACGTGGCAAAAAATAATTCGCTCATCTAATATTTTCATAAATTCGTCCCAAGATCAACACGGATGATCCCAACCTTACTTACGTGTAGCTCGGTCAGTCAGTCTGACACCTGACAAAGACAGGTCAGGGCTACAGGTACGCGGATAGACCGATGTGGCAGGCCCAGGCTAGGGGCTCGATTCCCACTCGGGTCAAATCGCCCAACTAAGTGGCTAATCGGATGTAGTCTGAGCTAGTCCCACCTGAAAACACCGACTGCCTAACTCAGTCCGTCGTTCGGTCCGATACGTAGTCTAAATTAGCCACCAGCGAGAGATACTGATTGTTAGGCCTAAGGTCGTCCGGACAATACTCGTTTGGCATCCGGTCGGCAGTCTCCATGTGTCACAATCCTTTGACCCAAGAACGAGTCGGATTGGCCAAGTTCGAGTGCCCTTTGACTCGGAGGGTACTCTGTTCTAATCCGTGGAGTATTAGCTGCACGGCAAAATCTCACTCGAGACAGCCGATCGGCGTTCTGACTCGAGGATTGTCGTTTTTCGAAGGAGCACCTACCCCCTGGCGCCTTACTGATAAAGGCAGTACGAGAGTCGGCGCAGGTCGAGGCAAGCCTGACATCACTCGTGTTCGAATAGCGAATATTCCGCTGATACGGTACTCGCCTGACAAGCTCTGGCAACCCGTGCCACGACGCACTTTGCCCATGTCAGAACAGGCGGCGCCAGTCAGTGAATTGACAGTTGCCCATAATCCTGACCATGCATAAGACAAAATGTGGCAGAGTTGTGGCAAAAGTTGTCGGTTCTCTCGGCTATATAAGGTACTCATCACTTCATACGCGGGTACACGCACAAGAGTTTTACTACAATTCTTCAATTTTCATTTCTTCCATCGGAGATTGACTTGATCGTCGGAGTACTTTGCCGGGGACTGCTCCTAGTGGGTTGCTGATGGTCATCTTTCTTACAATTCTCAGAGTTAGCAAAGGCAGTGCTCGAGTTTACCTCGCTCTTGAAAGTCCACCTCGCTCTGCGACAAAATCAACGAAAATTACTAATTCGAATGTTATAATTAGTATATGAAAAGAATTAACATACTGAATTTATAAAATCTTAACCTTCAAATTTTAAAATAACAATACCCAAACTTTTAACTATGAATAGATCCTAATTCATAAAGATTTATCCAATCTGAGACAAAAGGCGAAATCGCTCGCCCCCAGCGCCCCCGCCGTACCCGTCCCAAGGCCATCACGAGGGAGGTAAATCACAGTCTCCGGAGGAATTAGTACACAGTTGGGCCGAGAATTGATACACCAAATGCCCAGAGTTTTAATCCAGTGCGTCTCGCGCGACTCGAACCCAGGACCTCTTAGACAATATCCCTATGCACTAACCACTCCGGATCCCCGTGGGGACAAATTTTTATCCGATCTGAGCACGCATGCCATGAAAATACAAAGATATTGTAATTAATGTCATTTTCCTCATAAAAAATGAAAATCTTTTTAAATTTTGTTGGAAGTTTTTTAAATATAATTTATTTATCATTCGATTAAATAAGAAAATATCTAGAAAAAAATTAAATTGATAATTTTGTAGAGAATAATTTTAACGATGATAATTTACTAAACCTATAGTAAGATTTCCTTAATAAGTTAAAGTTTCATATTTCCCAAAACTTTTAGCACATTCTCATTAAAGTCTATTTACCAAAATTTTTAACACCTTTTGTAATCTACCCAAAAGATTTTATATCTATCTTTCATTCTATAATCTCATAATCTTTTTCATCGCACATCTCCCATGATCTTGTCGCACAGTGAGGTGAACTCCCAACAGCGAGGTGGACCTGAGCACCACTGATGCTGGCTCCGATCTGCAAGGAAAATGACCGTCAGCAACCAGCCGGGAAGAATTTCCGGCAAGGTACTCAGTACTCTGATGATCAAGTCAGTATCTAGTGGAAGGAATGAAAACTGAAGAACTGTAGCAAAAACTCTATCGCGCGTACCTACGTGCGGAGTGCGGAGGACCTTATATAGCTGAGGGAGCCGACAGTTTATGCCCGCGTCTGCCGCCCTTTTGCCCCATGCGGGGATAGGATCAAGGGCACTATCAACTTGTCGATCAGCGCTGCCCATTCTGACACAAGCAGGGGTCGTCGTGGTACGAAATGTCAGGGTATGTCAGGAAAGTACTGTGCCAGCGGGATATTCACGATTCAGACACGAATGGTGTCAGGCATGCGCCGACTCTCGTACCATTTTTGCCAGAGTGTGTGTTTATTAGGAAAATGACAAATCCCGAGCTGGAGCGCCGGCCGACCACCCCGAGTGAAACCTGGTCATGCAGCCAATACCTCCTAGATTGGAACAGAGTACTCCCCGAGTCAATGAGCGCTCGGACTTGGCCAATCCGACTCGTCCCAGGGTCGTGTGGTTAGGGCACAGGGAGACTGCCGACTAGATGTCAAACGGATATTGTCCGGACGACCATATGCTCGGCAGTCGATATCCCTCACTAGAGGCTAATGTAGCATGCGTATCGAGTGACAGACGGAGTCGGACACTCGGCGTTTTCCAGGTGGGACCAAGTCAGGGTACATCTGACTAGCCGCTCAGTCGGGCGATTCGGCCCGAATGGGCCTCGGACCCCTGGCCCAGCCAGCTATATTGATCTATCCGTATCCTATGACCCTGACCTATCCTTATGTAGCATCAAGCTGGCCGATCGAGCTATACATGGGCTAGGCCGGGATCATCCCTAGTGTACGCCTCCTTATTCATTGTTGTTGTTCGTTGTACAACCTACGTTCCTTTTTTTTGCAAGATTTTGAATTAATTTCAGCCTTAAGTAGTGAAATTGCAAACTTATTTTGCGAAATGAGACAAACCCAAGCTTATTCTTTAATTTTGGTTCGAAACTCATGAATTATGATTGATTATTGATTGGTTTAGTTGTGCATATTAATTATTAGTAAAGTGGAATATAATATTTTTTATTATTATAAATTTTAATTTATGTATTTTGTTAATGAAATTATTTTTATAACATTGATTCTTATAAAAAAGTTTTTTTTGGGACCCTCCAAAGTCTAGGACAAACCCGTATATATATAATGTGGAGCAATAAAGGGATTAAAAATATCCTAACAAGACATATTGTAGGATATGTTAACAAAAGATGGACTCTATAAATGAACAATGAAAGACAATCAGGGTACCGTAAAAAATCGATAAGATTGAAGACCTATAGGCAAAAAAGTCATGAGTGATCATGAGTGAAATGTAATATTGAAATTTAGTATTTGTGTAACATCATAAAGGGATGATGTGAGATTGAAGACCTAGAAACATATGACCCATGAGAGATTATAGTGGCCCCGGGTCATGGTACAATGGCAGGGCGATTAGTCGTCATCTCAGATATTCATAATTCAATCCCTATTTACGACGTATTTTGCAAAAATTTTGTTGGGTACAAGTGAATGGAAAAGGAGGTGGAGAGGAAAGAGACCCCATTGTGAATGAGACTTTAGTCCTACATTGGGAGTTTTAAGATATATTGGTTAGTTTAAATTGATTCACAAGCATGTTAGCTGTAAACAAATGCATGGGGGATGTTCTCTCTCATACATGGGTGCGCATGAGGTACAAATCCAAGGCTCGGATTTATACTGAACCAAGTTGACTCGTGTGCGTGCACGACCTGCGCGCCGAATGCAGGACCGGTCGGGGCAAAATTTGTCCAAGTCTTCCGCGAGAGGTCTGACTCGGGAAGTTCGGTTCAGGAATTCTAGCTCGGGAGTCTGCACTCTACATACAAGACAACTCAAAACTTTCAGGTCACTCAACAGATTAGTTAAAATTAATTGTATAATTTCAATTTATTTTAATATCTACGACAGTATCTCCAACAAATTTTTTCTCCAAATGGAGCGTGAACCCTGAGACGCTGGGTTTCTGGACCATCCGCATGAACGCTTCTCGATTTACCCTGGTGGCCGTTGGGAAACATTCATGAGGCTATGCTGGTCTTGTTAGGTTCGTCTATTACCAGATACATCATTTTTCATGAGAGATTATAGTGAAATGTAAAATTAGGGTTACACCATTAGAGATGACGTGTATAACTAGATATGGACTTAGACTACTTAAAGAGTGTTTGGTAGAGCTTCTGCTAAGTGTTTTTTAGATTCTAGCTACATGTAAGTACTTTTGAGTGTTTGTAAATGTCAAATTCTACTTCAGCTTCTGTAATTTTTACTCAAAAACTGAAAGTAAGAATTTGATTTTTTTTTTTTTGCTTCTGCTTTTTTATTTATGGTCTAGAATTAAAATTTGATATTTCTCTTAATAAATTTATATTATCATTTTACATAATCGTCATCGTACTTTTAAATAAAATTTTATATTTTTATATAATTTATATTTTCAAAAAAATTTATACATATTTTTATGTATTTATATAAATTTTGTAATTTTTATATTTATATTTTTATTAATTTTATATATTTTTTAAACATATATATTTAAAAAATTAATTTTGATATAATATTCAAAATATAATAATAAATATATAAAACTTTAAACATTATCAAAATTATATTTAGAGAACACCACATATTAAGTATCATTGGTCGTTCGTCTTAATGAACGAGTGTAATTGATCTTTTGACTTGAGACATTCATTTATTCTATGCGTAGAGTTATATACTTTGACGTTGTTAAAATCAATCTTTAATCGGATTATGATTAATACGGTAGTTAGGTGTATGACAAAACGTAAAGAGAATAGTGTTGAGTCAATAGAGGATTCATCGCTCTCTTGGATTAGGGAGTTAACATCTTGAACGCTTGACAGAGATATTAATGACTTGAAATCCATGGCCATGGGAGGAATGATTATCATTCAAGATGAGTATATTATATCTTGGAAATCAAGTAAAATAATTATTTTGGCAATGAAGCATAGTACATCGAATTAATTGGGATGTAGGGTAAAGATGAAGAGATTGAATTACACAGTAATTCGGTTAATGAAGGTTTTAGTTTATAACTAATATTATATCACATTGGGTGACTAAAAACTGTTGCTAGATGGTTACCTTAGTTTGTGTATGGATTTATACTGCCTTCATATATAGAACTTAGAGGGTCGCACGCATAGCACATAGACATGAATAGTATCTGTAATTGATTATTTTAGCTGATATTAAAATTAAACAATTTATTATGTTTGAATAAGAATTAATTGGATTATTAATTATTTCTAAAATATCGAAAGCTAGAATAGATCAAGATCAAATATGGATTTATTTGATCTAGAGAAGAGAGAATGAAATTTATCTCTTATTCTCTTTGGAGAATTTGAAGAGTCACAATTATGGTGGCAATAATGGAGAAGATGAAAAGTCTCTATTAATGATTATTACTGAAGAATTTAAAGAGTCGCAATTACGATAATTAATGGAGAAGATGAAGAGTCATATCTCTTCATCTTCGTTAGAGGTTATATATAGTCACCCTTGAATAAGACTAAGGAGCAGTTCTCCTTTGTCTTTCTTCTACGTGCTCTCTCTCCACCTCTCCCGGGAATCCTTCGACAACCTACTCTTTCTCTGATCGGAGACACATTTTCAAATCCGTAGTGTTTTCGGATGTATTCTGTCTATCCAAGTGGCTAACACCTAACAAATTATCCAGTTCGTGATCTAGTGCGAGTGGATACCGCTAGAGGAGTCACACGTGGGGCTCTCATATGTTTGTGATATCGTTTACAAATAAATAAAGGATTACGAGGTATGTTTTTAGTTTATGCTAATTACTACAAGAAAATTGCCATATACCCACGGAAAATTTTAGCTACGCATATACTAACTGTAGGTAAAGATAGCATATAGCCACAGATATATGAAATCGTCACTATAAATTATAGGGACAGATATCAATGCTGTTGGTATTGAATATCTATACCTATACTTATATTTTGCTGTCACTATAATTTTTTTTAACTGTGGGTATAAGTAGCGTCTACCTACACTTTTAATTTACTGTCACTATAAGTTATAGGGACAGATATCAATGCTGTGGGTATTGGATATTTATACCTACACTTATATTTTATTGTCACTATAATTTTTTTTTACTGTGGGTATAAGTAGCGTATACCTACACTTATAATTTACTGTCACTATAAGTTATAGGGACAGATATCAATGCTGTGGGTATTGGATATCTATACCTACACTTATATTTTGCTGTCACTATAATTTTTTTTACTGTGGGTATAAGTAGCATATACCTACACTTATAATTTACTGTCACTATAAGTTATATGGACAGATATCAATGCTGTCGGTATTGATATTAATTTTGTTAAATACATACACTAATACACTAGTAGAATTTTGGGTTTTTGCTTCGTCACTGATTACTTCGACGATTATGAATTACAAAGTAATATATAATAATAAACTTCGACAATAAAATTGACTTAGTAAATACTATTTTAGACTTCATAGTTTAAAAAAATAGATTTCATTTTTAATTTTAAGTGATAATTTACTTCATATTTTTTATTTGATAAAGTAATAAGTACTAAAAAAATTATAATTTAAAGTGATAAGTAATATGTTTGAACCGGCTAAATACTCGTCATCTCAAGTTTTATTTTGCTAAAACTTTAAGTCAAAAATATTTTAAATCCCAAATATATAAAAATATATAAAAGACTTTCTCCCAATATTTCCCATTCACGCATACATGACCTAAAAAGGCTAAAACACGCCAATTCTGCCGTCAGTGTTCTTCGTCGACTGTTGGGTTCGCGACCTTGCCTCTGCCGATGCTCTATACTTCATTGAGGGGCGAGTGACTGCGCGACCTCCTTCTCCCAAGTTTTTGCCGATTCTATTTGGTCTTCATTGAGGAGGACCTTCTTTTCTCCAAGGACAACTCAGTTGCTTCTTCTTCGGTGATCTATTTTCCCCATCGACAGCGCTAGGGTTTTGATCCTGCTCAACTTGACAATAATATCCTATTTGTTTCTTTTATATTCTATGTTTTTTTCTTCTTGTTTATTCCCCTTCTTTTGCTTTGCTTCTTTTATTTCGGTATGGTGAAATTAATCAGACTTTTTTTTGTCTTGGATCCGAGGTCAGATTGTTCATGTCTGCAATTGGTGAACGACCAGTTCACACGAAGCAGGTGGGTCTTTGCTCATGTTGTCAAATAAGTATCTATTTTTCATTGAGCTTCCAAGAATTTTTAAGGAAGTCTTGCTCACACCTTGAATTTGTCATTTTATCTGTTGAATGAGATTAGGTGTTCATTCAAAAATATTCTTATTAAAATCTAATATTGATAATAACTTATTTTTGTAGTCCACTCAAAGAGTAGGAAACCTAAAAGAAGAATTAAATTCCATAACACCACAGCTGAGGAGATGAGAAAGAGGAAAGGTGAGAGATTGAAGCAATTTTAGAGGTAATGGAATAGAAAAGAAATATCTCAGTTGAGGTCATGCGTACTAAGTACAACCCATCGAGGCATGTTGATGAATTTGATTTATCTATGAGAAAGCTTGAAGACTTGTATAGACAGCTTGAGTCTCAGCAAAAGGAGAAGGTTGGAATTGAACTACTCTCATGTCACAGTTTCTGCTGAATACTTATACTATAGATTTTCTCCTTCTATTGTCTTGGCTGCAAGGGGTGCCCCATGGTGGTCGGGTTATATTTGATGATTATAGGGATGCTTATTGTTGGCTCCGCCAAAATACTCCTCCAGATGCTAAAGTAATGTCTTGGTGGGACTATCGTTACCAGATAACTGCAATGGGAAATAGAACTGTCATTGTCAATGTAGATTATGTACTTGTTGTATTTGGGGGTCTTACTGGGTATTCCTCTGATGATATTAACAAGTAAGATTGCTTAGACATATAATTAACTTGGCAATAACTAGACAACGCTCAATTATCATCTTTATTTATTCCTCCCTTTTTTTGTTCACAAGTAGCTCAGATACCAATTGTTTTAATGTTTGGTTCAATTTTATAGGTTTCTTTGGATGGTTCAAATTGGTGGTGGGGGTTTCCCTGTAATAAAAGAACCAGATTATCTTGTGAATGGTGAATATCGTGTCGACAAGGGAGCAGCACCAAAAATGTTGAACTGTCTCATGTAAGTCTTTTCTCAAATTGATTGGATAATCGGAATTCTAGTTGATTTCACTATCATAAAAATATATTTTTTCTAGCATTCTTTCTACACCTTCAACCATTAGTGTAACAAAGTTAATTTAGTTTGGAAGCTATTCTGGCTAGCTGAGAATTTGTATGCATACCGCAAACAGTTACTACTTGCTAGTGCATTGGTCAAATGCAGCAACACCACAGATGCGATTCTAAACACATATAGTCATCGTATAATGATCTGTGTCGAAGTTGAATCGGAATTATGAGTTTTGTATGATGTGGATATTCACTTCTTTTCCTTTTGAAGATCTTTGGCTTTGCTTACGATAGCATGCTGGTGAAGGAAAATGGGTTAACAATTACCGCATGACTATTCCAACAGGGAGATCTATGCAACCATGAATCAATCATAATGTGTACATCCACTTCCTTTTTAAGTTTTTGCAGATGTCAAGGACTCATGTTTCATATGACCTACCTCTCTGTGGACAAACAAAATGGAGCAAGTTAGGTTATAATTAATGAATTCTAAAATTTATGTTCTCATAAGATTAATTCAGCTGAATTTATATAGCAACTTCATGTTGAAATAAAATATATGTCATAATTTTGGCTTCCTTTTTTTTTTACTGAAATTTATCTTTGTTAATGACCAAGTACAAGCTCTCCTATTACCGGTTCGGGGAGGTGACTACTGAATATGGGAAGCCCCCTGGGTAAGTTATTTTTTTGTTTATACTACTTTGCCTTTGATTCAAAGGCAAAGTAGTACAAACTTTTTTCCTTTGTTTATACTACTTTGCCTTTGTTTTCATGTTTACCTTTTCTATTTCATTGTAGGATAATCTATTTATTAGTTTTATTAAATGTGAATATTATGTGATGAGGTACATGAAAGAGATAGTTGAATGTAAAAATCCACAATTGGAGAAGATGACAATATTTTTTTTATTATATGTTTTGATTTATGATTGAGATAAACTATTACAGTTGGATGAATCTAATGCATTTTGTAATTTTACATAAAAGTATGCAGGAATAATCAAAAATCAATATTACCAACAATCCGAATATGATAATGTCAGAAGTGAATATAGTGAATTTGTCTACTCATATGTAGGTGTCTAAATTGGTGTACTTAGGATACATATTTTGTTCTTTCATTATGGATTTTGGATATACTTGTGGATATATATTTTGGTTATATATACTTCATCACAATTTAATAATTGTGAAGTCTTTTCAAATCTATTACTTCTGTATCATACAAAACAATGAAGTCGTTTCAAATCTACTACTTCGCATTACAAAACTACTAAAGCAACAGATATATATACAGGTCATGATATTACATAAAAGTACATGGTTTTGCAATTTCATATTTTCACTAGCTCTTCTAGTTCTTCCTTGGGTAGCTTAGTGTTCACAATCAGAATTATTTAAAGAGTGAAATTTATGTACTCAAATTTCATCTTTTCA